>QANU01036770.1:5562-17865 GCA_003254905.1 Nissolia schottii | reverse complement strand
CCCCACTCGATTATGGATCCAGGTGGACATAGCAAAGAGCTCGACCCAAGAGACACATGATGGGCGACAGAAAGCTGTAGATTGGAGCTGGAGCAAACTGACTATGATCGCTCTAAAGCGACACATGTTTTGTATTATGTTCTATGCCTTTTATACCTTTGTGTACATATTTATTATTAAGGCAAATGTGTAACTGTATTTTTGGGACCTTTATTGTAAATATATATACAATTATTTTTCATGTTCCACTCAGATCTCTACCTAACATGTGGTAGACACTAGCGATTGTTGTTATATGTCTCTTCATCACACATGGCTCCTAATTTATAATTTAATAAGCACATGAACGATTTTCAAATTGGTCCCTATTTCTGTGTAACAATTATTTGCAAAGGTAAAAGTAAGGGCTATAAGTAACCCTATGCAACGAACAACAACCCTGTGAGCATTGCTTACTACCATGGAAGTGGGCAGTTAGCAGGGGTGTTGCAGGTAGACCAGGTGGACTCCTAGGAGGTCCTGCTTGACTCCGTGACGGTCCCGCCTTGTCATAGTGAGTTCGTGCTGCTAAGTAAGCAGGATGAAGGCGTGGAACTCTCTTCCTAGCACACCGTCATGGCTTAGGCACCATAGTAACTGACTAGGGGTCTACCTCGACGTCCTTGTCGTAGGGTGCTGGCTCGCCATCGTCCGCTGGAGTCATAGTAGGCCGGTCTGTCGTATCTGCGGGTATCAAGGGTAACTCTGACTCTGGTCCTGGTGGAGGACTACCAGAAGGTCCAAAATCCACTTCCAGTTCACACTCCAACCGATGCACTCCAGACATAGCAGTAGTTGGTTATATCTGAGTCTCGACAACGACCCTGTGCTAAGCTCCACTAACATAGTAATCTGCACCAACGAGTCTGGGTCTGCTGTGTATAGGTCCATCGCTCGATCCTGGAACCATAAAGGAATGGGGGATGAGAACACTGCATTCTCAGTGGGAAACCCTTTGCGTCTTACCTCATTTTCTACTCAATTATGATTCTGCCTCTTATGGGGTCTCTAGGTGTCACAGTTATACTAAGTCCCTACTAGTTATTAATGTTCATACTAAGCCTGAGCAGCCTTATCTAGATTACTAGGCGATCGGGGAACTTGTTCTTCATTATCTACATCATCTGTCTGCTAGTCTCGTTCCTAACTCATATACTGTCATACAATTCACATAGCTACACTAACTCATATACTGTCATACAATTCACATACCTACACTACTGCAAGAATCTGATTTTCTGAAAACTGGTATAAGCATCAGCTGGCCTCCATTTATACTTATGCTCTACAAGGCTGGCCTTATAAGCATATTTACCCTCGTCCCTTATAGCGGTGGCCACACGGCTATAACCACGCTTACAGCCCACATCATGTCGACCAGGTAGTGCCTCACCTAAAGGATCTAACCTAAAGGGTCTTGACCCTGAATAATAGCCAACCACGACCTAGGTTACCACCCTTGGATGACGTTGGGGTCAGACCTAGGACTCGACCGGGACTAAGACCTTCCCCAAAAATCGAGCCTAGGCCTTTGTAAAGGGGGTTTTCTCTCATCATCATCATGTGCACAGTTCGATCTTTGATGCAACAGTTCATATAAGCACAATTCAATACCCCATATAATCATCTTCATCGTTCATCACATCATATAACACATAACTTCACATAATTCATACCGTCAGTTGTATCATATCACTAACTTCATATAGCTCATAACAGTAGTCATATAATATCCCTAACTTCACATAACTCATAACATCAATCATATAATATCACTAACTTCACGTGACTCATACCATCAATCATATACTATCACTAACTTCATATATATGGAACATAATCTCATGTCTTAAACATAACAAACGTACACTTAGCAACTGGCAAAACAGACGTCTGGTTTCTGTCAGAAATTAGCGATCATCAACCAGAGAGGTCCAAGACTTTACCCCATGGTTTTTGATAGTCCTAATATCATTTTCCATGTCTAAAATTTCAAATTCTGACCATTACCGTTTCGCCCCTGCAAACGCCCTGTTTTCTTTGGAATTTTTGTTCTCGAAAACCCGATGGACTCAAGACTTGCCCTTAGGGTTTTTGATAGTTCTAAACCCATATTTTCTGAAAACAAACCCAGTTTTTTCAGTCCAAACATGTAAAATTCCCGTTTTTTCCTTTTTTGTAAAAACCCTGTTTTCTGTCTGTTTGCTGATAAATTCATCGGGGACTCCAAAAATGAAACTTGACATACCTACTCAATTTTTCGTGTAGAACCCAAAAATAACATTAGTTTTTCATGATAAAAATCTCAACATACAGTTCCCTTCAAAATCGTGTCATATGCCTATTTATGTCTTAGGCGTTCCTAAATTCTTACAGAATCACAAACAGCACCAACAGATCCAGACAATCATCAACAACATATATATACACCAAAGTCACATAAAAGGCATCCTAACCGCATATATATCTAATCATGAAACCACATAGACGTGGATAAGTCGATTTGCCCACGTTTTGCCCCTGCTGCAACTGGTTCAGCTATTTTGTGCAGACTTTGCTTGGTTGCCTCCAAGCTCTTACCCTTAGAATAGAAGTATGAGAGGTTTTTCTGAAATTCTTGAAGTATTTATGAGGTTAGGGTTTAGGAACTCAGGTTAGGTCTTGTGAGGAAAATTCTTTAGGTTAAGGTTTGGACAGTGTAATGACTGAATGAGTAAACGGACAGAGTTTGGCCAAGGTTTCTAATTTTTCTTCTCAAAATTTTAGATTTTGGGTATATATAGGCCGAGGGCCGAAATCCCCTTTCCAATTTTGTCCTTGGGGCAAAATTCCCAAATTGCCCCTAAGTGACATAAGCCATGATGTCAATCCAAAACTCAGAAAGCATTGAGCCATAACTTTCATATCATTTGTGCTATCTATTCAAGATTATCCTTCCCTGAGTTTAGGATTGAGTCAAAAGCCATTGTACAATTCTTCTTCAATCTTTTACTTGTTGTAAACACCGTAGTGTTCGGTTTGTTTTCTGATTATCACCGTAGAGTTCGGTGAGGGCATTGTGTAACCAGGGGAACGGTTGTGTTCTCTTGAAGTTGTCGGTGTAAGCTCCTCGGTTGTGAGGTTGTACACAACACAGTTTATATAGTGGAAAAATCCATGAATCAGAATAGGGGACTGGACATAGCCTTCGGTGGTTGAAGGTGAACCAGGATAAAATCTCTAGAGTGATTTTTCCTATCCCTACACTCTTTATATTCAGCAATTTACATTTCCGCTGCATTAACATTATCAATCATTCTGTTTATTGCTGGGTATTGATCATAATTTGGGAATTACGATTTCAAACCAATTACCATTTTCAAAGAACCAAAATTATTCAAAAACAAGAGAAACCTAATTCACCCCCTCTTAAGTTGCTATCTGAAGTTACATTTGGCATCAGAGCGCAAGTTTAGGAAAATTACTCCTAAAGATCCATAGATGGCATCCTCAAGCAATGTTGAGTGAAGGGTTGAATGTGAATTGGCCCCCATGCTTTAATGGTGATCATTATGATTTCTGGAAAATCAAAATGATGATCTTCATCAAAACACAAGATCTAGAAGTATGGAAAACCATTGAAGAAGGTCTGTTTGTGCCTATGTTCACAAATGAAAATGGAAGTGAACCAAAACCTATGAGTGCATGGAATGATGAAGAGAAAAAGAAAGTGTAGTATGATCTCAAAGCCATGAATTATGTAACCTCTGCCCTAGGTATGGATGAATTCTTTAGAGTATCTTCATGCAAATCAGCCAAAGAAATTTGGGATACTCTAGAAGCCACTCACGAGGATAAAGATGAAGTTAAGAGATCTAAATTAAACACTCTTTCTCAAGAGTATGAGATGTTTAGGATGCTTCCTGGAGAAAAGATCCTAGACATGCAAAAGAGATTTACTCATCTTATTAATCATTTGTCTGCTCTTGGCAAAGTTTATTCTGGTGCAGATTTGAACTTAAAAGTGCTAAGATCATTAACTCGGATATGACAACCAAAAATGACGACGATCTCAGAGAGGAAGAGTCTATCCAAAATGACTCTAGCAACTCTGTTCGGGAAACTACAAGAGCATGAATTGGAGTTGAGTCGCCTAGATCAACATGAACAACATGAGAAGAAACACAGGTTAATTTCTTTAAAAGCTAAAATTGATTCTGACAAAGATGATTCTGAAGAAGATGATTGTGAAAACATGAATCTCCTTGTAAAAAATCTTGGAAAGTTTTTCAAGAAAAAAGGCATGCGGTTTGGCCAAAATAAGAGATTCATAAAGAAGAACGATTCATCTTCTTCACAAATCTTCAGATGTTTTGAATGCGGAAAGCCTAGATATATCAAGTCCGATTGTCCAAATATTCAAAGGAAGAAGAACGGATTCAAAGACAAAGTGGATAACAAATACAAGAAGGGTAAGAAAGCATATGTGGCATGGGAAGATAATGATATCAGTTCTTCATCTGAATCTGAAGGTGGAGAAGCACAAATCGCGTTGATGGCAACTCATGATTCTGACAATGAAAATGATGAGGTTAGTTTTGATAAACTCTCCTATGAGGATTTACAAATTGCCTTTGAATGCATACAAGAAATATGTTTGAATTTTTCCAAAATCTATGCTAAAAAGGAAGAATTAAACTTGATAAAATCCATGATAGAAACTCAAGATGCTTGTAAGAAGTATATGTCTTTAGAAACTAAAGTTGATAATTTACAACAAATTGTATGCAAATTTGAAAAAGGTAAACATGGATTAGAAGACATTTTAAGCATGCAAAGAGATACTAAAGATAGAAGTGGATTAGGTTATACTCCACAAAAGGGTCAAAATGTTGGTAAGAAGACATTGTTTGTAAAGGCTAGTAATCCACAACCAAATGTGCATGCAAATAGAAATGTATCACAATCTAAACCTAAATTCCATAATGATAGTAAAATGCATATAGCAAGAAATAGCAACTATGATGTGCCTACTTCAAAGCTTTATTCTAAACCTAATAACTACTATGCTTCCAGTTCAAATAAGTATGTACCAAGAAAAATTTACTTGATTCCTAAAAGAAGGTTTATATGTAGTTATTGTTGTTTAGAAGGACACACCACTAATGCATGTTATATTAAGAAGTATGGTGTTCCAAATGGTCAAAATGAGTGGGTTGAGAAAGGTTTTAACAAGCAAGGACCCAAAGCACATTGGGTACCTTATGCTCATTTCTAACTTGTTTTACAGATATCTATGAGGACAACAAGCGACTTATGGTATCTTGACAGTGGTTGTTCCTCACATATGATGGTGACAAAACAAATTTCTCATTTCTAATCCCAAGAAACAAAGGCTATGTAACGTACGGCAACAACGAAAGAAGCAAAATCATTGGCATTGGAAGAATAGGTACGCCTCCTCAAACTACCATTGACAATGTGTTATTTGTTGAAGGTCTAGGTCATAATTTGCTGAGCATTAGCCAATTATGTGACAATGGCCTTATAGTTGGATTTGAAGATGATATATGTGTAGTTAAAGATAAGAAAACCCAAGAAGTAAAATTTTTAGGATACAAAATTAATAAGGTTTTCATGATATCATTAGAAGATATATCATCTAAAAACTCATGTCTCATGGTAAAGAACAATGATGATTGTTGGTTATGGCACAAACGATTAGCACACATTGGTTTTACTTGTTGTCAAAAGCCATTGTACAATTCTTCTTCAATCTTTTACTTGTTGTAAACACCGTAGTGTTCGGTGTGTTTTCTGATTATCACTGTAGAGTTCGGTGAGGGTATTGTGTAACCAGGGGAACGGTTGTGTTCTCTTGAAGTTGTTGGTGTAAGCGCCTCGGTTGTGAGGTTGTACACAACACAGTTTATTTAGTGGAAAAATCCCTGAATTAGAACAGGGGACTGGACTTAGCCTTCGGTGGTTGAAGGTGAACCAGGATAAAATCTCTGGTGTGATTTTTCCTATCCCTACACTCTTTACATTCAGCAATTTACATTTCTGCTGCATTAACATTATCAATCATTCTGTTTATTGCTAGGTATTGATCATAATTTGGGAATTAGGGTTTCAAACCAATTACCATTTTCAAAGAACCAAAATTGTTCAAAAACAAGAGAAACCTAATTCACCCCCTCTTAGGTTGCTATCTGAAGTTACATTAGACCAGTTTGTTATTGTGTTTATCGATGACATCCTGGTATATTCGAAAAGCGAGGAAGAGCATGGGGAATATTTACAGACAGTATTGGAATTATTGAGGAGCAAGAAGCTGTATGCAAAACTGTCCAAATGTGAATTTTGGGTAAGGGAAGTATAGTTCTTGGGCCACATAGTATCGGAACATGGTGTGGCCGTTGACCCAGGAAAGGTAGAGGCAGTCCGACAATGGGAGACGCCCATGACAATCACCGAGATACGGAGTCCCCTAGGCTCAGCCCTCAGGCTCACTTGGACCAAACTGCTCTGATATCAACTATAACACCCCTACTTTCAGCCTACGCTATAGTCGTAATACTGATTATAGGGTTGTTATCTGCTTGGTTGGGGTTACTTTTCGCCCCTACTTTTAGCTTGGAAAATATCTTACTTGAAAATAAGGACTATTTTGAAACTTTTCCTTTCTCTGCTTATTTACAAACTAGGAGCCATGAGTGTTCGGAAAGGTAAATATATAAATACGTAAGCGTTAGAGTCCAAATGGACTTAAGTGAGAATTAGTCTAGAGTCCAAATGGACTTAAGTGAGAATTAGTCTATGAGCTAATCATACAAGAGAGATTAGAATAAAGAAATACATATATTTACAATCATATGGTCCATACACAATACACAATTAAGTTGTAATACATAGCTACAATTATTGCACATACTGCACATACTAGCTAATGGCTGATTTAGACCATTCACTGTAACACCCTAGCTAACTGCATACCCTCGAGTAGTACACAAAGCTCACTAGGTTATTGCTCGTTTGGTGGGATTACTTGTAGTCCTTTATTATCTTTCAAAAATACTAGGTTAAGGAAAATAGGGACCATTTTAAAAACTTTTCTGCTTGTTACTTTATTTGAAAAGTATGAGCTGCGCGTGAATCAAAGCATATAATACAAACGATAGAGCTAATGGCTTACAACTGATATCCATACATAAATATTTACATAAGCAAACGTGGTCCATCAGAAATATTTACATCAACAGTAGTCTACTATAATAAGTTACATACATGTGCCATATACATACATCAAAATACATGTCAAAATACATATCCAAAATGTCTATCTAGTGTCCAGCTGAACTGGCTGGTACTCGGTCCTCTACTGCTCCTCATGTGGCTCCTCGTGGGGCTCCTCGTGGCTCTCATAATCATCGCCTGATCCTAGAAGTGGGGGTGAGAACAGTCGTCCTCAATGGTTAACCTTGGCGTAGGGGATCTCTTTTCTCACTTATAAACTAGGCCGCTCAGGTGTTTCTAAGTGAACATGCATACTAACATCCTACTGATTATTATCTGGCCTAAGGTCCTGAACGGCTTTATCTACTTTACTAGGTGACTGGGGAACTAGTCTTGCTTATCTAAGTTCTCGTGCTCATTATCTTTACTTGGCGTACATACATAGGCCGTCTCGAGCGTTCTCTTGACGACTACATAGATATACCTCATCATATACTTATACATTACATACTCATACATCATCATATACTCATGCATCATATACTCATGTAACTCATTCATCATATACTCATGCTTGGGGAACATGGGGATCTCTTACGTTTCCAGTTGGGCTAGTGAATCGGGGTAGCGTCCTTCTTCATACATTAGTCCTGCGCTCATGTAACCGTGGCCTACGGCTACAACCACTTCTGTTCCCAACTTGACGACGACCCAGCTGCGCTCACACCAGAGTGGTTACTAACCACCGATGGGGTCTAGTGTCCATCGCCGCCAATCAAGTGGGCTACCATTCTTACAAGTAGGGAGGTGGGGTTCCGTACCCTTTTGACGTAACCAAGCGGGGACTCATATCTCATCATTATATCTCATCATACCTCATCATCATTTCTCATCATTTCTCATCATATCTCATCATCATATCTCATCATCGTGCCATTAACCCCATTAACCGGTCCACCCTTTTAGGACTGGTGAGGTAGCATCATTGACCAATCCACCCTTTTGGGACTGATGAGGGGCGTGTCCGTAGACGTGCCAAGAGAAAGGATTCCTATCATATAACTATATACTTGTTCCCTAATGTTCAATTTTGATCTTTAAGCTTTACATGATTAACCTCTAGTTCTCATGATGCATGATAGCATAACCATTCCTAACATACATATTCTACATGCAATGTTCCACATACGTCATCATACACATACTTCATGCACTCATCGTAAACCTACCTCATGAAAATGTTCTACATGCATCGTCCTAAGCATACCTCATGACATGTTCATCATACATCATCCTAGACATACCTCATAACATGTTCATCATACATCATCATACATCATCATAAACATAACTCATTCACTCATCATAAACATAACTCATTCACTCATCATAAACATGCCTCATGCACTCATCACACATCATCATAAGCATACCACATGCATCTCATTTGGCTTGATAAGTGTTGGAAATGTGTGTCCAGGACAACCTTTATAAACCTTGTTTTGTAAAATGGTTAAGTTTCAGGCTAGGACACTCAGCGGTGCCTGATGGCCGCTCAGTGCCCTAGAGTCCATGTGTCACAAAAACTTGTTTTCTGTTCCTTTCGCTCAGCGGGGTCTATCACCGCTCAGCGGTTCACGAGTCTGCTCAGCGGTCCCTGGAGAGGCTGAAACTTACAACTTCGTTTTTCTTGATTTCTTTCCCCCTTTGTCCATGGATCCTTTTTGAGGTTTTCGCACATATTCCAACCCTTAAAATACTATCTAGTCCAGGTCACAGGACCCTTCAGAATCATCTCCTAAGTCCTAGCATAGCATTTCTAGCATAATTTCTCATAATCACATAATCATCAAAACAATCATAGACAAACATAAGCTCCAAGGAGATGAGAAAACCAAGTTTACCCACTTTCTTGGGGATGCAAAGAAGGCTGGAGAGGGTGGAAGAGATGTGGGATCCTTGGACGAATAGCCTCCTGAACGGGTCTCTTGATTCCAGCAGTGTTCCAGCACTGAACGATTTTTCGGCAGAGTTTAAGCAAGGTGAGAATTATGGGAAGAATGAATTTAGGTGGGGGGCTATTTATAGAGAGGGGGAGCCGTGGGTTTGGGGCAGATTGGTCATCTAATATGTCCCAAAATTACCATAATGCCCTTTTTAATTTTATTTCCTAATTAATTAATTAGTTTAGATAATCCTAGGGTCAAATCAATGAATAATGGCTTAATTTTTTATTATTTTCCTTGGAAATCTGCAGCCATCACGTGGTCAATTGCAGATGTGGGGCCCACACGGTCCTGTTTCGCTCGTTTTTGATCGTTCGCAGTCCCGGTGCGTCGCGCACGGTCTTCCAAAAAATATTCCGCTTATACCATCACGATCCTCTAATTCCCCACTACCTCAAGGTACTATCACTTCAAGGTATTTGTGAATTTTTCTCCGGAGGAGTATTTTTCACAAATACCTTTGACCCGTTATCTCTCGTCGGTGTCCGATCGGGGCCGTTCCGCTGGCGTTTCCGCGATTGCCAAAGCTTCCTAGTAACAATTTGGGGTTGCTATAGGGGTTTTATCATACTTTCCTTCCTAAGGTATGGTTTCCCAAGATTGGGGCACACTGCTCGGCTCGGTTAGCTAAACGGGCCCGAACGGGATTATTCCAGTGTCTGCGAAATTGTCCGAAAGCGAGCGGAACTCCGCTTTTCCGACGGTTTAATTTTCCGACTAAATTCTAAGGGTCATGAGGGACTATTTGAGCGTCATCAGAACTTCGAGAAACTAAACAGATAAATTTCTATTAATCTCTGCATGTTAACCTATACAGGATGCTCTGTAAACAGTAAATCAGGGGAATTTCACTTAGGGAAGGAGCGGGATGTTACATTCAATACTACTACTAGTTACTACAAAACTATAGTCGCCTTCTTGCGTTGCTGGAAAGAAGTAACTTCTGCTGCTCCTTGAGGTCCTGTCGTCCTCAGTACCCTCGTCGTGTCTACTTGGAACCATAAAGAAGTGGGGGTGAAAATGTCACGTCCTCAGTGGGGTTCTATGGGCTTACTTACTCATTTCATTACTCCAGTGTAATTCCGCCGCTCAGGGGGTCTCTAGGTGTTATAACATACTAATACCCCTACTGATTATTATCCATGCTAGGCCTGAGCAGCCTTATCTAAATTACTAGGTCTTCTGGGTTCTAATCTTTCCTTTACCTATCCTTGGCAACTAGGCATTCTCTATACTCTTATACTATACTCGTAGATCGTGTTCTATACTCTTATGCTATCTTTGTGTCTCGTGACCTATCTAGAGGACGTCTCATGAAACCATGGTTCCTTGACGTGGCCGTTGCACATACATATCCTAAACATATTCCGTATACTTATCAACCACCTATCTCAGGCCATATCACATCTACATATCATCATGTTCATGTATCACGTTAACATATCATATTCATGTCTCATGTACGTATCGTATGCACGTGTCATGTTCATGTATGGCATATTGAATGCTTGAAGGTTCCACTTGCCCGGGGGCAGCGTCCTCCATGTCGTGTACATGTCATGTCAGTATGCCTGTGTGGCATGTAACATGAAACACCCTAGCTAACTGTTCACCCGTACGTAGTAAACAACGCTCACTAGATTATTTTCTACTTTGGTGGGGTTACTTTTAGCCCCTACTTTTAGCTTTGCAAATATTTCTTACTTGAAAATCTGGACCGATAATCATTCTGTTACTTGAAAATTTGGAGCCGTGTGTGAACAAGGAAACATATATATACATGGGCTAACGTATCTGGCAGTTAAGGTGGTGATAAGCTGGAGAAGTAGAAATATACCTATAAGCACAACCAAGGTCCAACATCTAATTACACATTGCTTATTAATAAGTAATTACACAAACAACTGTCAAGAGTCATAGATCATAGTACAAAGTATCTATCAACCTATTGCGAACGTCTTCACTTGGCTCCGGCTGGGAACCACCCTGCTGCAGTCGTCCACCGATCCCTTCACTTTGTATAACTGGACCCATAAGGAGTGGGGGTGAGAACTTTTCATCCTCAGTGGGAGTCCCTTCGCGTTATCTATCGTTTCATTACTCCGTTATCTTCCAGGCCACTCAGGAAAACCTCTAAGTGTCATGCATACTAATACCCCTACTGATTATTATCTTTGTCTAGGTCCTGAATGGCTTTATCTACTTTACTAGGTGACTGGGGATTCTCTAATCTTTACATTACCTAGGCTTCGCGCTTCTTAACTTTACGTTACTGTTAAAGACATAATAGTCATCTTGGGACGATCCCGTGACGATACATAATGCATAAACATATATAAATACATGCATATATATTCTCATACATTCAATATCTTAATCATACATATGACTATATAGTGCATGAGGGAATCAGGGAATCTCTTACGCATATTGATAAATGGCCAAAATACGCCATTCTCGTCATTTAAAAAGGCACTTATCTTTGAACTTTTTAATGAATCATCTAATGAAATCCCCACTTTTTGTAGGATTTATAAATATATTTTAAAGATGGATACAAGCATAATAATCAAGGAAAATCCCACAAAGAATGAAGCATAGAGCAAAGGGATAACAAGCAAGAAAAATATGGAAACCCGCTCTGCGCAGCAGTTAGTAAAAACGCGATAACTTGAGCTACAGATATCGGATGGAGGTGGTTCAAATTGCTACTTAAAGCTGAGAGAGATCTACAACTTTGTAGTTTTGACTGAGCTGAGCACCGGCTGAGCATCCGCTGAGCGCCCGCTAAGCGGCCCCACCTAACATTCTGGCCGTCGGCCGCCTTTGAAGACTCAGCCGCCAGCCGCCATCACCTACCACCGCTCAGCGGCCTCACCAACCCGCTGAGCGGCCGAACCGTGGCCTATATATAGACATGCTGCCAAGCTGTGTAAAATCATCCCTTTCCCCCCTCAAGAATCCATTTCTTCCTCATTTTTCTTGTACTTCAAAGCATAGTTTAGTTTAGCAACAAAGAGGAGGCCTGTGAAGGAGCCGGGAG
>QANU01036694.1:10995-26281 GCA_003254905.1 Nissolia schottii | reverse complement strand
TTGCCTTAATAATAAATAGTTACACAGAAAGTATAAAAGGCATAGAACATAATACAAAACATTTATCGCCTTAGCGCTTCCGTAGTCGTTTTGCTCCATCTCCGATCTACAGCTCTCTGTTGTCTACCATGCGTCCCTTGGGTCGATTTCCTCGCTGTGCCCACCTGGATCCATAACCGAGTGGGGGTGAGAACACTTAGTCCTCAGTGGGGTTCCTTAGCTCTACCTATCGCTTCATTTCTCTGCTATCCTCCAGGCCGTTCAGGGATTTCTAAGTGATCATGCATACTAATATCCTACTGATTATTATCTTTGCCTAGGGTCCTGAACAGCTTTATCTACTTTACTAGGTGATAGGGCAATCTAATCTTTCTTATCTAGGTTCTCGTGCTTATTTACTTTTCTTACGTACATACATAGCCGTCTCGAGCGTTCTCTTGACAGTACTTACTTCATACATATGTTTACATACTTTATCATATACTTATGCATCACATACTAGTTCATCACATATACATTGATCACATATTCATTCATTCATTTCAATACTCGTGCATGAGAACTTTGAAACTCTCTTATGCGTGTCGGCTAACTAATGGACCGGGGCGCATCCTTTTTTCGAGCTCTCGGCTAACTAATGGACCGAGGCTGCATCAGCTCCCAGCTAACTAATGGACCAGGGCCGCGCCGAGTCTTCCCACTCATGTAGATGCGGCCAAACATCTACAACTTGCTTCTGTCCTCTGATTGATGTCGACCAGGCAGCGCTATAACCTGAGTGGTTGCGAACCACCGCGGATAACTAATGTTCCATCTTCGATCATCAATAGAGATAACCGTCCACCTAGTGGGAGGGCGAGGGGTTTGGTCCTATGACATAAACTAAGTGGAGACTCATACATCATCATCAGCACATCATCATCATTTCATAGGCGTGACGTCACCCTTTCTCATTCATCTTTTCTTTCTTTCTTTCTTTCTTTTCATTCATCATCATTAACCAATCCACCCAACCAATCCACCCCTTTGTGGGGGACTGGTGAGGGGCGTGTCCGCCAAGAGAGATGCTTCCTATCATATAGCTACATACTTGTTTCCTAGTATTCAATTATGATCTTTAAGCATTTAGATGATTACCCTCTAGTTCTCTAAGGTTGCCCTAACACTTAGATGACAACCCGGTCCTCATGATGCATGATAACATAAACATTTCTAAACATAATCATTCTACATGCAATGTTCCACATACATCCTGCATCAGTCAAATCAATGGGTGTTGGAACTATGGCCATAGATAGATTTTCATAAACATTTGTTTTCAAACTGTTTTCATCTCGGTCGTCAAACCGCTCAGCGGTTCATGAGGCCGCTCAGCGACCCATGTATCGCTCAGCAGTTACTAACGCCGCTCAACGATTCATGTATCCGCTCAGCGGTTCAGGAGGCCGCTCAGCGCCCTGAACTTCATCTCAGCTTCCAAAATATTTTCTAAAATCATTTACTAAGTGTAGCCCTAGGCCGCTCAGCAGTCCTTTGGGCTGCTTAGCGCTCTGGGCACAGCTTAGGCCTTTTGCTTTCTTTTCTTACTCTTTCTTGCATCTTTGCTCGTACCTACTTCTTGGGGTCTTTCCATCAGTTCCAAAAGCCATCAAACAATATATTTTACCTCAAAGAAACATGGAGAAATCGTCTACAACCTAAGCCTAACATAGCTAGCATAAACTACCATAGTTCACATAATCACTTAGAATCATACATAAGCAAACATAAGCTCCCAAGGATGTGAGCAAGCCAAGTTTACCCACCTTATTAGAGGCATCAAGAGGCTGGTTGGATGATGAGAGAGTTGGGGGAGAGAAGTCCTCCGAGTGCAGAGCTTCTGCCTGGCTTCCGTTCGATTTTTCCTCAGTTCTGACGGTTCCTGTTGGCTCTGGGCTTGCTTTGACGCCTCCTAGCTCCTTTGGGCTGAATTTCTTCAAGCTTTCCTTAGGGTTTTGAAGTGATTTTTCGTGGGTTTGGGTTAGGGGTTCCTGAGGGAAGTGAACTGGGCTTAAGGCAGGCGGTGTCTAGGTCTCCGGTTGGACGGAACAGCAATCGATCGGCAAACGGACAGAGTTCTGACAAGGTTTCTAATTTTCTAACTCATTTTCGGTTTTGGGGGGTATTTATAGCCCAAGAGCTGCTGCCCCTTTTAACATTTTGCCCTTGGCCCCAAAATTACCAAAATGCCCTTTAATCCAAGGTCAAATCAAGTCACATCAAGGATTATTTAATTATTTTTCTTGAGAAATATGCCTTCCCCACGTGCTGAATCAGATTGGGTCCCACCCCGGTCCCGTTTTGCTCGTTTTTTATCGTTCGCAGTCCCGGTGCATCGCGCACGGTCGTTTGAAAAATATTCTGCTTATACCGTCGCGATCCTCTAATTTCCCTCTTCCTAAGAATATTATTTTTAGAAGGTGTTTGTGAATTTTTCTCCGGAGGAGTATTTTTCACAGATACCTTTAATACATCGTTAAGCGTCGGTGGCGACAAACGCCAGTTCAGATTACATTTATGCAATCGCCTAGTCCTCCGAATGAGGTTGTGGGACTAATCTAAGGTGTTTGAAACTTTTCCCCGGTACCGGTTGGGTTTCCAGGGACTTGTGACTCTCTGCTCAATTCTACAGGCTAAACGGAGTCGTTTAGTGTCTGCAGAATCGTCTGAAAGTGAGCAGAATTCCGTCTGGCGGACGTTTCAGGTTTTCTATCCAATTCTAAAGGTCAAGGGGAATTGTTTGAGTGTCAGCAGAATTTTGAGAAACTAAACAGAATAATTTCTACAGACACTCGTGTCCTCTTTAAACTTAGTTATTCCACTATCTTGCTCACTCGACCCTCATGCACTCCTCTCTTTACTTTCTTGTATTTCTACATCTGCTCAATACGCCTTATTCTTCCCCTTCGAGATTCCAAAGCCTAACCTTCCTAAATCTGGCACTTGTCTACCCTAGCCACATAGTCACAGGCATTCCTGTGCTTGGCGGACACCTGTAATTCACGTTTCCAACCTCAACAAGAGTTCGTACACGAACTTACTAGGAGAAACCTTTGCTAAGGGAAAACTGGGATGTTACATAATATCTATCTATCATGCATCCAATATCTTACTGCGGGGATCATTTTTCTAGAAATCCTACGTGCATGGTGCATGTTACCCAAAATCACCGACGTGAACTTAATGATGTTATTGACTTAACTGAATGCATTACAAATTAATTCCACACATTTGTTTCCTAAACCATTCTAAAACATAGGCCATCCTCCAATCTCCGCAAACAACACATAATCACCATTGCCAGCACATCAATGCAAACAATGTCGTAAAGTAACACTAAGCATTCCTTCCCCCAGTCCAGCCATACAACTCTAATCCTACAAATCTATCATAGTAAAATAAGTCTCTATCTTGGTACCAATAAAGTTTAAGACATACATATTGCCGTTGATAATTGTTTGATCAATCCTTGACACAATCTTTAACTTGTTGGATCTTTCAAGCTCAATATAACAAATTAAGTGGCGGTGGCACATCCTTAGCATAAGTCATGACAACCAAAAGAAATGAAATGTTAAATTAACATATACAATGTAGAGTTAGAGCTTACATCAAATAACATTGAAAACAAACACTGAGAACAAAAATAGGCAACAGTCAACATCTTTTTGGTATGTAGAGTTGGAACTTACAAAAGGGGTTTTATAATTGTTTATAATTGTCGGTGCATATAATCCGCATCAAAGTATCAACACAAAACAAAGTACTGCAGGTACAAATACAATCCAATACTATATAGAAAATTAAATATCAAATCATGTACAAATTTCTACAAAAAATTAGTAAAAACAACCAATGAAGTATTGCAGGATTCAAAGGATGAAGAAGAACTCACCGGAGAGTGGCGGATTTAGTGGTGGCGGCCTGCTTGGTATAAATTAAATTGATAACACATTGAGCCATTAATAGAAACAAGGTCCAAGATGGTGGTTGTCAACTTGGTGATAGTCAACTTGAGACCGACCATTTATTGGGCCAAATCATTATTATTCCCCCAAGTGCATGACTATCACCATCTTGGACTTTGTCTTTATTCACTCTCTCAATTAACGTAACGTCAGTTCGTCGGCAAAAATTAAACTAATAACACAACCTCATTCGATGTCTTCACCTTAATCGACAAAAGCTTCGCACGATGGAGGCGTATGGGGAGGATGAATAGGAGAGTATGGTGCAAGTGCAGGCGGGTGGGGAAGGGGATTTTATAATCATCAGTGAGGACATTACTATCGGACAATACCGAAGGTAAAAGGCAGTAAATAATATTAATGGCAACTTTTAACGCTCTGGAAAACGTAAAATAAATATTTTTGAGCCAGTTACCGTCAGTTTCAGCCGACGGTTCACTAAAATTTATGTCATTTTTGTTGGAATAAGTAACGTCTTTTTCCAAAGCATTACCGTCTTGTTGGAATATGTATACCGTTGAACTTACCGGCGGTTAGTTTGGCCGACGGGAAGCGGCTCATAAATTCCTGATTTTTTTTCATTGACCCGTTTACCGTCAGTTGTGTGGAATTGGCCGACGGTAAAACCGTAGGATCTTAATCGACGGTAATATATTGGCGGTAATAGACAACTTTCTTGTAGTGTAGTCTAACATGATTATATAGATAACTTCACCTCAAGGTGGCTAGTGACTCAAGAATCTTGATGTCGCTGTAATTGACTATGATCTCCATGAAGTTGCGTCTACACCTTAACCTATAACTTAAATGAGAGTTGAGGTGTGAGAACTCTAGGGATAGCTTCAACGAGCGAGCGATCACCCACGAGACATTGTGTGTGTGTGTGGATATCATCTCCATCTAGAAAGTCATATGCTTTCTAGATGTGTGTGTGGATATCATCGCCTACGTCTAGAAAGCCATATGCTTTCTAGGTGTGTGTGTGTGTGTGTGTGTGTGTGTGTATCATCATCTACATCTAAAAAGCCATATGCTTTGGAAGAAACTTGTATAGTTTGGGAAGGGGTTTTGATTCATCAAAAAGAAGAATATACTTCAACCAATATGCCTTTAGGCACAACCATACATAACATAAAAATCACACTTGGAAATAGTGGGAGGAGGATGAGGCTTTTGTGAAAAACATTTGATGAAACCATTTAAAATAAATAGGATCTCGAGTGTTACAATCCAGTTTTAACTGATTATTCGAGTACCTAGGTCCCGATATCTAATGGCAATTTGCTCTATCTGAGTTCCTAGATCACTATTAATTGAATTGGTTTTGACTGCAATGGTGCCCAAGGTCACCGTAAAATGTCATTGACTTATTGTAGATAGTCACTAACTTATAGTTCTATCCTATATTCAACTCCCATGAAAATAATTAAAATACAATATAATAACTGATATAATTGACATGATTATAAATGTTGAAATCCATAAACATACACATGCAACATGATGATTTTTATGCATTAAAACAATGCCCCATGACTTTTCTTAAAGGTTTTTATGATTTTTTAAATCTTTTCTTAAAGTGCTTCATAATAATTTCATAAATAAGTTCACGACATTCGTAATAATAAATTTGATTTTCATAAATAAAACATGTTTCTATAAAATGTTTCAATAAAACGCTTTTGAAAATTTATATTTTCGTAGGTCTTTATTTTTATTCAAAAGAAAATCATTTTATAAATCATGGACGTCATAAAACAGTTTTCATAAATCAAATCTGTAATTTTTATTAATGTCTAAATCATGCTAAAAAATATAAACATAATATATAATGATTAAAATAAGTCACCCCAAGTTATAGTAGTTTACAAATTATGACTAGAAAATTTGTGTTCGAGTAATCTAGAAGCCGCCTTATACTGCTAACATGTGTGATGTATGCGTGGCAGGGCATATGGGGAGGGATGATTTTCGGTGGCACTGCAATCCAAACAGCCATACTGATCATAGTAACATCAAGATGTGATTGGGAAAAAGAGGTGAGAATTCAAATGAATTAAACTATCTAGCTCGGTCTTTATTCTTCTGGTTCTTATCCGTTAGCTAGCACTAGGAGCCAAGACCCCGACAACCAGAGTTCCTAAATATCTCAATATATATCAATGAGAAATACATAGATGGCATGTTTTAAGAGCATTCATAACCATTAATTTAAATTTAAAATGCTTAAATATATATATATATATAATTAATAATAAATTATTAATTATAGTATTCTTGAGTTAACTCATAAATTTAGAATTTATGATTTTATTACTCAGAATAAGTTGACATTTTAAAAAAAGTCTCTTTTAATAAACTTAGATGAGTTTAAGTAAATTCTCAATTTTATTAACAAATTTATGAGTTAAAATCTGCAATGATCTGAAAATCGTTATCGACACGTAAATGACTAGTTTCCTTATGAAAGTTTTATAAAACATTTTTTTTTTCGTAAAAACAAGTTCATGGCGTTCATAACAATAAATTTGATTGTAATGAATAAAACATGTTTCAGTAATAGGGTTCAATAAGACATTTTGGTAAATCTTTTCAAAAATTCTTAATTTTTTCTTAGAAAAAATTGTTTCATAAATCATGCTAAAAATATGAACATAATGGTTAAAATAAATCCTGAGCAACAACTCATTTACTTGGAGTTATTGGAGATTGATTGTCGTTCCAATGGCATGACGTTGACACCATTTGTGGAGACGGTGTTTTCCCACTAACAAAAATATTAAATGAGAGTAAATAATCCCACTAGAAACTGAACCTTCAATCTCTTGGATAAATTTGCAAATCTAAACATTTTGGGATAGGTTTTCTTTATAAGGTAAACTGCCACCTCCGCAAAAGATTATTAATAAATTTTAAAATCAAGATAATAGAAAATTAATTATTTTAAAATTTTAAAATTAACCTATTAATTAGTAAAACATTATTTTATTTTTAAATTTTCATCTTTAAAATTTGACGCATCTAATCTCATCTTATCTATTATTTCATATTTAAAATTTTAAAATACGAAAATAAAATTTCATGTCATCTTAAACAAAAATAAATAAATAAAAAGGGAAATTATATCTGTGGTCTAAAAATTAACTTATTCGATTACAAGTGCCTATTTTGGGTTAACTTTTGACACTTTATCATACGCTTTATCATACACTTTAAAGTCATTATCCCCCTTACGACATTTGGTTCTCCAAATGTCACGAACTCCTCCTTTTTGAATTTGCCATGCTTTCACTATGCTACTTTGATCTTCCTTAACCCATCCTTATAGCTACTCGCTTACATCCTAACATATGCTTATACAGACAAAAATAATAAAATTTTAAGCATTTATTAGGATTACATGCGTATTATAAAATAAGATAAATAACATTTACACTCTTGAAGAGTGTAAAAGAGACACTAAATTCTAAATTTTCCAAAAATTGGCTTTCTGCTTTTTATGAGGTTTTATAGAAATGAAACTAAACACTAAACTTTTCATAAATTAATACTTCACCGCACATGTTACTAAAGATATAATGACGGTCACTAATGATAGACTTGTTGCGGATAATGGATAGACATAAGTCGTTCGAACTTCCAACCAATAAGTGAGAATTCACCCTAAATATTTAGAGCACTACGAAACATTAGTTGATAATTTAAATTTTATTTTCTTATTTTTTTAATAATGTTTATTACTGACATAAGTATTTCTGTCAATAATTTTCAAAATAGTTATCCTTGGTAGAAAATTAGCATTGTTTGGATATTTTATATTTTATATTTATCATTGGATATTTTATATTTTATATTTAACGACTATTTTGCTGATAGTTTTTGTTTTGGTACACGATCAAAGTGTGTATCAATACGAGCCTAATGACTAATTCCTATATTAACATATAAACATCTCTGAATATGAGACATCTAACCTATTTATTTTACTGATAATATAAACCATGGTGTGTATATATATATATATAAATAATATATATATGTGTCTATATATATATATATATATATAAAATGTCTATCTGTTACATATGTGTACATACCGTATATATATGTATACGTACCGTGGTGTATATTATATATATATATATATATATTACATACCGTGGTGTGTGTATATATATAAATAATAATATTATATATATAATGGACATATTAATATTATTATTATTAAAAAAATTATAATGATAAAAAATGCTCTATTACTTAGGGTTAAATATTGACAATTACTTAATACATTAAATTTAAAATGTTAAGTATGCCCCTATAATATTAAGTATGCTTTACAAGAAACCAGAAATATATATACTCTGCACACACTGACACATATAATTTTAAGATGTATATTTATAATTACTTAATATATTTTATTGGGTATGACATATATTTTTTTCCTCATAATATTAAGTATTGAGATAAACTTTACACCAGAGAAAGAAAATATATAAATTATACAAAAGACACAATGAAAATTATGATAACTATATATTAAGTAATTTCTTTATAGATTGAATAATTTTTATTAATAATAATAATAATAATAATAATACTAAGTAACGAATGAAAATGAAAATGAATATAACAATAATAATAATAAAAAAATGAATGATAATAATAATAATAATATAAATTTAAACCTGATTGTTCTATAAAATATTTTTTGATATGTGTAACAACGGGTTCATAGTGACATCTCCCCTTCTCACCATCGTAATGATTTTTTTTCACCTAAACTACAAATACAAAATTTAGACTGTGATTGTTACAACTTATTTAAAATGAAAAAATTAATAACTTAACTGTAAAAAAAAAAATTAAAACTACAATGAAAAGCAAAAAAATAATTATGTACATAAATAAAATTAACAAAATTATACCAGTAATACTTGAAGAAGTATGTGAAAATGTATAATGGAGGCAAAAAAAATGGAGAGAAATTTAAGAGAAGCATTTAAACAAAAAAAGCAAGAAAAAAAATTTAAAGAAAGCAAAAATAAGGGAGAAATTTTCGGAGAAGAAGGAGAGTGAGGATGAGGATGTAGGGACCATAAGGATGCAGATATATAGATGAGGGAGTGAAGAGGAATGGAGGAAGAGCTGAAGTCTGTCCGCCTCGTGAAGGAGCTCTACTCCACTGCCACGGGAAGTCTAAAATCGCCAGAGTCAGTGGCGATTTCAGAGTAACACGGTTTTTGAGGCACCGCGTGTCGTCGTTGGGCTTCCCTCCTCCCTGCATGTCAGCCACCTCTCCCTGCATGTCAGTCACTTTTTGTCCCATCAGTCTCCCCTCTGAAATCGCCGCGGGTCCTGGCGATTTCAGGCTTGCTTTTATTTTTATTTTTATTTTTTTTTGAATTTTCTGAAATCGCCTTGCACAGTAGCGATTTCAGAAATTTGCCCCACACATTCGTAATTTTTCATTCCAACCTATATATATGGAATTTTTTCCCCCCAAACCCACCTAAATGTCAAAACCCCTATAAATAACATCTTTTTACAAAGAAAAAAGATGTTTAAAAAACTTGGTACAATCAACTTCACGACCTCACCCTGCGTAATTAACTTAGCTTTTTATTCTTAAACTCATTATAACTAGTTAAAAATCTTAATTAAAGACAACCTGGTTTCAAAATAAAAAAATAAAATTGAAATCACTACATTCATCAAATATGAAATCGCAATTATCAAACAGGAGATTAATTCAATGATTTTTTTTTGATACTTATAAATTAGACAAATTTAAGCTGGAATGCATATATATAGACTGTCCTACTAGTCAAATATGTAAGTGCAATAGAATAGAATTAGCGGAGCAAGTATTCATCAAGTCATATTATATATTGGGTGATTCTAGATGTAATTCAAAAGATTGGTTGTAACATCCCAGATTTTTCCCTTATGGGAATCTCGTCAAATAAATAATTATGGTCTGATTAACGCTAAGTGTAACATCCCGATTTTTCTCCCTTATGAGGATTTCGCGTAATAAACCACTCTGTGTGAATATGTGTCTGTAGGAACTTTTCTGTCTAGATTTTCAAAAATTTGACGACACTCAAACAGACCATCATGATCATTAGAATTGGGTAGTAAGTCCAAACCGTCGGAAAAGCGGAGTTCAGATCGGTTTCGGACGATTCTGCAGACACTAGAACAGTCCCGTTTGGCCCCATTTAGCCAGTAGAACTGAACAGTGGGCCCCATTCTTAGGAAATCATACCTTATGTAGGGAAAGACCACAAAATCCCTAGAATTAACCCCAAACCCCTACTAGGAAGCTTTGACGATCGCTGAAACGGCAGCGAAACGGTCCCATTCGGACACCGGTGTGAGATACGGGATCAAAGATATATGTGAAAAATACTCCCCTGGAGGAAAATTCACAAATACCTTATAAGAATAATATTCCTAGGTAGAGGGAAATTAGGGGATCGCGACGATACGAGCGGAATATTTTTCAAACGACCGTGCGCGACGTACCAGCACTGCAAGCTATAAAACACGGGCGAAACGGGACCGGGTGGGACCCACATCTTAATTGAGCACGTGGGGACAGCAGATTTTTGTAAAAAACATTATAAAATTTAATTACTATTCATTGATTTGACCTTTGAATTATCTTTTGAATTAATTAATTAAGAAATTAAATTAGAAAGGGTAAAATGGTAATTTTGGCACAAAATTTATGATCAATCTGCCCCCATCAGCTTCAGCCTCCCTCCCCTGTAAATACCCATCATTTCTCTCATTTTTTACATATTCAAAACCTTACCAAAACTCTGCCGGAAATTCGTTCGGTCCAGAAACTCTATTGGAGAACGGTCAGGAACTGGAAGCCAGTGGAAGAACTTAGCACCCTCACCTCCATAGCCATCTCTAAACCTCTCTAGGACTCCAAGAAAGTGGGTAATCCTAAGCTTGCCCCCTCCTTGGTGGCTTTTATATGCTTGCTTGCTTGTATGTTTCTATTATGGGTTATGCTAGAAATGCTTGGTTAGGATAGGAAGATGATTCTGAAGGGTCTTGTGACTTGGATTAGCTAAGGTTTTTATGGTTGGAATATGTGTGAGAACCTCAAGGAGGATCCATGGGAAAAGAGGAAGAGAAAAGCAAGAAGAGAATGAAATCTGTTTTCAGTTTCGCCCAGTACCCGCTGAGCAGCCCCAGGTGCCGCTGAGCGGAGAGCAAGAAAAAAACCAATTTTTAAAACGTGAACTCCAGAGCGCTGAGCAGTCAGAGGATCCGCTGAGCGGCCTGGAGGTCATTGAGGATGAGGATAAGGATGGAAAAATATTTTTGAAAATCGGGCCCCAATCCGCTGAGCGAAAGGGGTTACCGCTGGGCGATGAGGCTCTAACCGCTGAGCGATGTGGCTCTGATCGCGAACATATGGTTCCGCTGAGCGGTCTGAGACCTGAAAGGCTCATGGAAACTGTCTTGAGGCACATAGTCCAACAATCGATGATATAACTATACATAAGTGGAGGTGCGAAGAAGCTTATAATTAAAATGGGCACGGTTATAAGTGGACACGCACCGAAGCTTAAGTATGGGATTTATGTGATTATATTTTTATGTGTTTGAGCCAGCATGCATCATGAGGATAGATCACTAGAGGTGATTGTTTAATGAATGAGTAATGAGTAAAGTTAAGAATGAAAGGTAGGAACAAGAGCATGATGAGAAAAGATAAATGTGCATATGAGAGAAAAGAAAGATGATATGCATGGCATGTGATAGAAAGATAACAGATTATGATGTGATGAGTATGGTTATGATATGGTCCACTTCCGTCTTAGCCAAGAGGGCGGCCCCTCGCCACCTAAAGCGGTAGGGGTGGAGTCATGTTTGCCCAGGGAACAGACAGAGAAGGCAGGTTGTACACCACCAGGGGACGACGGTCCTAAGGTGTACGAGGGAGTACTGAGACACAGGAAGAGATATGATGAAAGATATGAGGAAAGATATAGTATGAGAACGTGCATTGAAATCTGTGCCTCATCGGCATGATGACCTATTGCATAGATACTATGAAATGTCCCGTGCCTGGCAAGCATGGTGGAAGGTTTACCACGCAACATATGCGTGATGATCGGTGTGTCTGTCAGCATACATGTGTATGATGTGGTTATGTAACGACGGTTAGGAGTAGACTGCGCGAGAACCTAGATAAGGAAGACTAGTTCCCCTGATCACATAGTAACATAGATAACGCTGTTCAGGATCCTAGGCAAAGATAACAATTAGTAGGAGTTTAGTATGCATGCTCACCTAGAAACCCCTGAACGGCCTGGAGGATACCCGAGTAAATGAACAGTAGATAGTGCTAAGGAACCCCACTGAGGATCAAGTGTTCTCACCCCCACCCACTCGGTTATGGATCCAGGTATGCAGAGCGGTTGGATGGACAGCTGATTTGAAGTCAAGATCATAGGGACAATGATGACGCGAGGAGAATATATGTTTTGTATTATGTATTAGGACTTATACCCATTTTGTGTACATATGTATTATTATGACGATGTGTACTTATGTTGGACCTTGGTTGTATTTATATATATATATATGCACGTATACTCTTTATGTTCTGCTTCAGTTACCCCTAACTTATAGCGACTGTTGTTATATGTTCTCTAAATCACGCACGGCTCCTAGTTTACAAACTGATACTATAAAAGAAAGAATTTTCAAATCGGTCCATATTTTCATATACAAGGTATTTGCAAAGGTAAGAATACGGGCTAAATGTAACTCGACACAATGAATAACAACCCTGTGAGCATTGCTTGCTACCATGGAAGTAGGCAGTTAGCAGCGGTGTTACACTAAGACAGGAAAATTAGACGGTCGTGGTTAAACTATAAAAATTCCAGTTAAACCGGTATCTCGCGATTCCGTGGACTTTCCCAAAACTCGGGACAATTTTCAGACAGACCTAGAATTTTTCCGGATACCAAAAAGGCCTGTAAAATATACTAATAGGAAAATAAATCCCGGGACAACTCAACTGGACTTAAACTACTAATCAAGAAAAATTAGTAGATCACGATGGCGTATCCGGAATATTTTCAGATAACTATACGCGAGGTACCGAGATAGCGAATAATCAAAGCACGACTGAACACGGGACAAATTTTGGAGAAATTTTTCCAAGTCAGCCGTGTGATCACATCATGAGCCATACCCCTACCAACAACTCCTCTTGCACCCTTCCAATCACCATACTTCTCACTATTCACTCATCATTACACTTACTCCATTTATCCAAATTTTCTTCCATAATTTTCCTCAGCCACGAAGCCATCAGCAGCCCATTTTCTTCCATCTTCTTCTTCAATCGGTTTTGCTCTTGGCTCACTTCCAAGGCCAAGAAGCCATAACCATTGCTAACCATCCTCATCATCACTCCCAAGTTCAATTTTGCTGGAAGCAGTGAGCATAAGCTTGGACTCTTCAAAGCTTAAGAAGTTTCCTCTCAAAGGCTCTCTACTAGCCTTAAGCCATTTTGAAGGTGGGAAACTAGTCCTAAATCACCTTTGGGTGATCTATGTGAGTTATTTGTGTGTGTTGATAAATGAAAAATGGGTTGGTGTAAGAATGGAAAGTAAGAAAACCATCAAAACCTGTTACAGGTCAGTGGTCATTCGAATGCCAACTCTAGGGTTATTCGAATGAACCATGAAGGATTTTTGGAAACAAGTGTTATAAAACACGGGTCATTCGAATGACCATCTACCTTAGGGTTATTCGAATGAATCGTGTAAATTAGCAATTTTGAGACTACAAAGGCAAGTCATTCGAATGCCCAGTGTAACAACCCGACTTTCCGTAGGGAGGTCTTAGGCACGATCCACAACTTTGACTAGGCAAAAAGTGCAAAGTAAACTGAATTAGGGTCAAAGAAAATTTAGTTAGGACGCCCGTTCCCTTTAAAATTGGAGGAAATTAGGAGGTGGTGACCCCGCTAAGCCCCGGAAGGCAGTGCTCAATTTTGGGTGCAAACGGGAATCCAGTCGGGCCCAAAGTGATCTGCGAAGGAATAACGGGCGGAAACAGGTTCCCCGATATCGTGTTTTGGACCGCCATCCTGGCCGAGAAAATTCCTAGGTCGCGGATATATAATTTGAGATATTTTGGAGACTCGTGTGTGGACTCGGAACAATTAGAAATAATTAAAATAGGATAAGGGTTAGGATAATTAAAATAATTATAATAGAATAATAATAATATAATAATAATTAATTTAAACAAATAAATAATTAATTATATGCAACAGGAGAGGGGGCCACGGCTATAAAAGGGCTCGGTTTGCAAACCGCAGAGCATCATAAATGCTCTGCTGTTTCTTCAAATTTCTACTTTCATAGTATCGTTCGAGCACATCGCGAGAGCGCTACCGGACTTTCGAAAATTTCGTGAAGCATACCATTGCAACAAGGATTTTCTCCACCTCCCACCTATCAACTTCAAATCCGCGTAGGAAGTGGGTAACTCTAAGCCCACTGTCTATGTGGTTTGTTTAATGATTGTTTAAATGCATTTCTGTGTATGTGAATGAAAAACTATTTTGCAAAACTATGAGAAATAAGTTAGGGAAGCTAGATTTAGAGGATTTTGAGGTTTGGAAATCATAACTGTATGGATTGGATTACTGTAGAAGGGAAAAATGTTACGCGAAGCAAACCCTGGAGAATTTGCTCTCTGGGGCGATTTTTTTTACTGTAGCATTTGATTGAATTCCCACGGATTCGAATGAAAGAAGAGTTTGGATTTCAATCGAATACTTGGGGATTTCACTCGAATGAAAGACCGCGATGGATTTCAATCGAATACCTAGAGATTTCAATCGAATGAAAGACCCAGAAGGAGTTCAGCCGATTGAATCCCTAAGGGATTCGATTGAAAGAAGCAATCGAATGCACAGCTTTTAAGCATTCGAATGCCTACTGGAAACTTATGATTTTAAAGGTTCTATGGAATCCAACCTGCATAGTTATGTATGTACTTGTGTAAGTGGAGCATGCATCATGAGGAAAGGCCGTCATCAGAGTTAGAACGACCTTAGATAATTAGACGTTTACGCCAAAATTTAACGAAGAGCATAATTGAACCCTAGGAAATAAAAGAAGAGCCGAGGCGACGAATCACCATGGATTCGGACGGCCTTAGCCAGAGTCAGTAGTTATATGATTAGGGAACCCCTATTCTCTTGGCACGTCTTACAG
>QANU01036694.1:0-10732 GCA_003254905.1 Nissolia schottii | reverse complement strand
GGAACGTCCCAAGACGAATAGTATACCCCTAATAGCGATGTTTAGATAGAAAGCACGAAGCCCAGGTAATAACAAGATTAGAGAGCCAATCACCTAGTAACATAGATAAGGCTGCGCAGAGTATAGGCCCAAGATCATAATCAGTAGGACATTAGATGCATCTACACCTAGACGTCACTCTGAGCGGCTGGAGAATAACCGAGGAATAAAAAGCCACAATTGAAATGTTACTCACTGAGGACCTACCGTTCTCACCCCCACTCGCTTATGGCTCCAGGAATAGAAGATGAGTCATACTATGCTGATGCTGTGGAACCTGAAGAGGACATGCACAAGGAGACTTAGATGATTGTGCAGTAGATAGCAGGAGGAGAATAAATGTAATTGTGGAACATGTATGTGGGCTATGTAATATGTAATATAACTAGTATATGGTGTGTATTTGTATCTGTAGAGGACCCCTTATGTGTGTAATCTTTGTATCCACTAACTTAATTTCAACTTACTAGAGATATCGTTTGTTATATTATTCTGTGGCACGCACGGCTCCTATGTCTTAAACTGTATGTTTAAAACGAAAAGAAAAGAGAGAAATTGGGTCCATATTTTATTAAAGTTAATATTTTCGAAAAACTAAGGAAAAATACCAGGAAGTAAACAACCTAGCGGTATTACGTACGGCTCGAGCGTACGGAATCGACTAGGGGTGTTTCACCCAGGCCTTGGACATTCGAATGACACCCTACTGAATGATTCAAAAGAGAAAAGGCCAGAATCATTCGAATGACCACTCATGGGTCATTCGAATGACCCATGCCGTTGCATCATCCCAAGAGCTAGAACCCAGTGCCATTCGAATGACCTGCAGTAGTCATCTAAATGACCTAGGGTTTCAATCCCAGTATCAAGTTTTCCTTATGTAATTGTATGTGTAGTGCAAATTATGAGCTTTATTTATGTTGTTATGCATCATGAGGACCTGGTTGCCACTAGAACCATAGGACAACCCTAGATCACTAGAAATACAACGCCTAACGTAAACAAAGATCATAATTGAATCCTAGGGAACAAGGAAGTTTCTTAAGAAGGTTCCGGTCGACAAGGGCTCGGTATACCTTAAAGAAAAGTACATAGTTATGTAATAGGTAATCCCCTCTCTTGGCACATCACACCTGAAGCCCCCGCCAGTTTAGCAAGGTAAACTGGTCCAAAGATCAAGAAATGCAGGCATAGGCCTGAACGTGGGCTCTGCCCAGATGCACCAAGAAAGAAAGAAAGCAAAGTAAAGTTCATGTTAAAGTAAAGAAAGTTAAGGCCGCCGGTAAGGGGCACGCAAAGATCAAGTTAAAGAGCATATCATGAAAGAAACGAGTCCGCTCCTAGTCACACTGTTAGGGCGGCCCCTCACCATCTGGCATGCCGGCTGGTCTTTTCTTATCATCGGTCGATGAAAATATGCTTACGAGCATTTGTGGTTAGCTACCACTCAGGAAAGGAGCACTGTATGGTTGCCAACGAGACGCTAATAGTAAGTGGGTCATAGCCGAAGGGGGCGACAATCCCACAGACTACGAAGGAGAATGATGGGTATAAAAGTAACGAAAGAGAACGCAGCCATAGGGCACGTAAGAGAACCCCCAAGTCCCTCATGCATGGACTGTGATTGTATGTCTGTATATGTATATGTATGTAAGCATATGTATGGCAAGAGGGCCCGGTCTGATTGCCCGGAGATCATCCCTAATACACCCTAAGTAGCATACGCATAATGTTAAGACGCTCGATAGAGAACCCCTAATCCCTTAAGGCAAAGATTAGATGTCCCCTGACACTTAGTAATTTAGATAAAGCCGTTCAGGAATTGCAAGATTAAAAATGAACTAAAACCTATAGAATTACATGACACTTAGAGATCTCCTGAGCTGCCTGGATCTAAACTAAGCCAAAGAAAAGTAGTAACCGCTATAGATGCTCACTGAGAACGCATGGTTCTCACCCCCACTCTCTTCTGATGCCAGATGACAGCGAAAAGCGTTCCGCCGATGGACCAAACGCGACAGGAGTACGAGTCACTGTCGTGTAAACCTCGTACTAGGGTTGCGACGGGAGCACGAGACTGGTTGCCCACAGGTGGCCGAGGATCCATGCCTGCCACTTCGATTATCCTAGACGACGACGAGGAGGAGTTTCCACTATACGAGAAGGACATTGAGGAAACGTCCCTGCCACCTCCTATACGGCCGCATTGTTACCGCCAAGGACTGAGGAAGAGGGTAAACCCTTTCTTCAGACGTCACCTGGCTCCTCGTACCCACGATGCCGAGGCAGGACCTTCCACAGCACATTGAAGTCTGCCCTCGATCCCCAAGATTGCTTGAGAGGTAGCAGAAGATGACAATTCTCCCGTCCTGGCTTCTCCGGCATCTAGCAGCAAAGATTCAGAGGAGGAATGGAACACCCCTAGCCGATTTAGTACGCTCGAGCTGTACGAAATTCCCACTAGGTTGTTTACTTCATGGCCATCTCCTTTTTTTTTTTGTTTTCGAAAATAATAATTTTAACAAAATAAGGACCCATTTCTTCTTTTTGTTAAGCATACAGTTTACAAGATAAGAGCCGTGCGTGTAACAAAGTAATATAACAAACGATATACTAGATAAGTCGAGTTTCCAAGTAGTGGTTACATAGGCTACATACATCATGGGTCCTTTGCACATACCAGTACACACCATATACTACTTATATTACACAACCCACACACATGTAACATAATACATATATTTCCTTCCTCTAATATTTACTACATAGTCAGCTAGGTCTCCTTGTGCACGGCCTCCTCTGGTTCCACAGCATCAGCATAGTAAGATTCGTCTTCCATCCCTGGAGCCATAAGCGAGTGGGGGTGAGAACGGTAGGTCCTCAGTGAGTAACATTTTAATCGTGGCTTTTGTTTTCTCGGTTATTCTCCAGGCTGCCCAGAGTTTAGTCTAAGTGTACATGCAACTAACACCCTACTGATTATGGTCTTGGGCTTATACTCTGCGCAACTTTATCTACGTTACTAGGTGATTGGTTTTCTAATATGGTTATTACCTGGGCTCCGTGCTTTTTAACTGAACGTTTCTATTGGAGACATACTATTCATCTTGGGTCGTTCCCTTGACGATATACAATGCATGAACAGTTATATATAATGCTTAGGCAGATAAATCTACATACTCATCATCATGTCATCAATCAGTAGTGCATACATTTAACATCATAGTGCATGGGGGATCGGGGGATCTCTTACGCGCTCTGTGGCTGCATCCTACTTAGTCCTTCGCACCTTTGTAGCTGTGGCCTCGGACTACAACCTCTTTTTGCCACTATTGTATCGACCCGGCTGCTCTTTACAGGTGTGGTAGCTAACCACGTAAGGCTCATAGGAGGTAAACATCGAATACAATTAGTGCAACCATTCCCTGTGGAATGGCGAGGGATCAGACCTATGAATGATCAGGCGTAGACGCGCTTAGATCGGCCCTATGACTCGATCCGATTTCATTTTCCTCTTTTAGTAGGGCCCCTTAGTTATCATATCATCCGTGCAGGCCTATGCCTGTTTTACTTGTGTGGACCTATGCCCGTTTTACATACCGTTATCAGGTCTCTTTACCTGCGTTGCTCGTAACCAATTCGTCTTGCCAAATTGGCGAGGGACGTGTCTGTAAGACTTTGCCAAGAGAATAGGGGTTTCCTAGTTATATAACTACTGACTCTGGCTAAGGCTGTTCGAATCCCTGGCGATTCGTCGCCTCTACTCTACTTTTATTCCCTAGGGTTCAATTATGATCTTCGTTAAATTTTAGCGTGAACTTCTAATTGTCTAAAGTCGTCCTAACCCCTACGACGACCCTGCCTCATAATGCATGCTCAAACACATAGATATGGCCTAACCTTACTCATTGGATCCCTTAGAAACCTTAAACTCCCAACTCTGCCAGGTTTCATTTGAATACTAGCTGTGGTATTCGAATGAAATCCCTCGGAGTCCTTTCATTCGATTGGAATAGGCTTTCATTCGACTACATTCCCTCGACATTCTGTCATTCGAATACGAGGGGATTCATTCGATTGAATTCCTAAAAATTTGCCTCATTCGACTGCTGAGGAACTCATTCGAAGGAAAGCTCATTTTGGGCTTTCATTCGACTGAATTCCTACAGTATTCGAATGCAGGCTGGAAAATCGCCTCCCGAGACTCCAGATCGTAACTTATCACTGTTTCTAGGGTTCCAAGTAGTACCGTTATGCATCTCATTTATCAAAATTACCAAAAAACCCTTTTTACCCTGATTTCCCCAAAAATACTACTTAACATTTTTACAGTCAGATATTCCAGATAACACATAAACGGTCAAAGAATTAACCACATAGACAGTGGGCTAAGAGTTACCCACTTCCTACGCGGATTTGAGGTTGGTAGGTGGAAGGTGGAGAAAATCCTTGTTGCAATGGTATGCTCCAAGAAATTTTTGGAAGTCCGGTAGCGCTCTCGCGGTGTGCTCGAACGGTACAGGAACAGTGAAAATTTTGAAGGAAGCAGCAGAGTTCTAAACTCCTCTTCGTTTGCAGTCAGGGGGCATTTATAGCCGTGGCCCCCTGTTGCATATAATTATTAATTAATTATTAATTAATTATTATTGTATTATTATTCTATTATAGTTACTTTAATTATTCTCACTCTGGTCCTATTTTGGTCACATTTGATCACTCTGGTCCCACCCACGACCTTTAGAAAAATATGTATCTGTAGTATGCAAATTTTTCCCGTCAAGACGGTGCGTCGAAACAAGCTATCGGGGAACTTGTTTCCGTCCATTGCAGATCACTTAGGTCCCCAACCGGAACTGAACACCAATCTTGTAGCAACCTGTGGGACCCTAACCTCCTAGTCTTTTCCTTCCAACCTAAGGGGCAAGTCTCATAAATAATTTTCCTCTAACCCCATTTCGGGTTACTTTGTACTTTTTTTTTTCTTTACATAAGCCAGAGTCATAAGTCGTGCCTAAGGCCTTCCTAAGGAAAGTCGGGTTGTTATAACAAAGACCCCATGGAGCTAGATTCAGAGGAAGAGGAAGACCCGAACGAAGACCCGGTGGAAGAGGAGTGACAAGACGGTAGCATAGTCGGTGGTAACCTTGTACAGACACGATGGATACCCTTTTTGTATTATGCTATGTGTAAATTGTGGAATTAATTGTATTATATAAATTATTAATTGACTTAATTGTATGAGACTGATTATGTGGTGAAATTTATTATGGTTCGCTTGTTATGGTACATCCTCTATGCCTTGGAGAACTAGTGATATGTCGCGAGGCTTTATCATTTGCTATATATTCCATTCAAGCGCGGCTCCTATTTCTAATCATGAATATGTATAAAAGAGTTTTAAACTAGTCCATACTTTCATAAAGACTTTATTTTATAAAGTATAGGGACTATAAGTAATCCCAACCAAAGCAGACAACAACCTTTTAAGTCGCATATACGACTATAGCGTAAATGGCTAGTAGGGGTATTTCATTGGTCACCTAACAATTACCTGACCAAAAAAAAAACAAACATCAACATTATTAGGGGTACAACTCTAAAATGTTGCCTGGTGAAAGCCTGTTTAACCACTTTCTCCAATCTCGACACAGCTTAGGTTTTGTCACAACTATGCCAAGCTTGTAGAAAGCTTATCTGCGCTTTTTGTTGTTCAAATTAAATATATGCCTACTTTACGGCTTTCAGATCCACAAGGGATCCAATTGCAGTATAGTCGGGTATAGTCGAATCCACAGAGAGTTACAAAAATACCATTCTTGAGTTCGTTTAATTAAACAATGGAGTGAAGGATTTGATAATCTGTTTTAATAAACTAAATAAGTAAATAAACAACATAAAAAGTAAATAGGCAACAAATCAGAGGTAGTTCTGGAGCTTGTTGGGAATCTTAATCATATCATAGTGTCATGCATCCATTTACTCATTACATAGAATTATCATTTGATTGCCCGCCACCAGTTCTTAACTTGTCATCACCTTCGCGCATGACAAGATCACAGGTTTCCTTTGTTAAACTGTCACTTTCGCACACAAGCTTAACAAAGTACGCCAGCATTAATCCACATGTTAAAACGGCTAACCTTTATTCCAGTTACGGCAATAAGATTAGATGAAATGGTTTAGTTCCGACTCTAATGATTGTAACTTTCGTTCACAACGTTCAAGTCTGGAATCTAGTTAGGCATAATGATGTTGATCTTAGCTTGGTGATGACTTAATTAGTGTAACTGTCGTTCATACAACTAAGTCCCAAATCAAGAATCAAAACACTAAGCAAAGATTAGCATTAAGTGTAAAACCATTCAAGCAGATCATAAGAAAACTGATAGATTCATATGTAATAGTACATGGATACAATCATACTAAATAATGACCAAAATCTCAACAAAAAGAGGATTAGGAATCCATCTTACAAGAGTATCTCAGAGGCAAGGTTTGGACGCTTACCATGACACGTACTCACGCCGTCATGACAGCGGCTTCGCCAAGCTTCCTCGATTCTCCCGACTCCTTCACAAGCCTCGTCTTTGTTCCTAACCTAAACTAAACTAAACAAAGCTTTAAAGTGTAAGGAAAATGGAAGAAGAATGGTGTCTTGAAGGGGGGAAGGATGGTTGGAAGATGATCTTTGGAATGGCATGGCCTCCTCTATTTATAGGCAAATTCTGGGTCCATCGCTCAGCGGTTTTGGTACCTTCGCTGAGCGGTGAGAGCTTATTCACTGAGTGACGGCGCTCTATCGCTGAGCGAAGTCATCATTACACGCAGAATAATAAATGCTCCGATAGCTTTTGCAGGGGCGGCGCTGACGTGTCAAGGTGGCGCTGCCATGCCAGGCTGGCTCCAGCTGGCGCAATAAATGCGCCGCATGCAAGTGGCTGTCGACATACTTTCGCTGAGCGATATAGGGTTAACCACTGAGCGATATTGTTCTTTTGGGGCTGAGCGATGCCTTGCTTACCGCTGAGCGGTATGCTTCAGATTTCTTCGTTTAAAGCTCTTTTCCACTTTTGTCTTTTTCTTCATTCTTCTATGGGATTATTCTTCGTTATTTATGCGTGCATCCATCCTTCAAAATATATTATAAACCTACAAAATATGGGGAATTCATTAGATAATTCTTTAAAATGTTTGCAAATAAGTGCCTTTTTAAATGATGAAAATTGCGCATTTTGGGCACTTATCATTGCCTTATATCTCTTTGTCTAATTTCTCTAACGTGCGTATCTAGCCAAAAGCACCTTGTAATGTCGTTTTATTGATCTCCACATTGAACGGAGCTGTTGGCATAAATAAAATCCAGAGATATGGAATAATCTTAATATTTTTGTGTGATGTATATAAAATAAATTTATACGCATTGGTCTTAAAAAATTGAAAATAAAGTTAGTTTTTGATTAGTGAACTTATTGTAACCAGTTAAAAACAAAAATACTATTTTAATTAGTTCCTAATGAAAAAAAGTCTCTTGTGGTACGTCAAATTTTCAAAGGTTGATTAGGTTTGTAATGTCCAATAATTTAAATAATCATTTTATATACATATACATTTCAAGTACTTCATTTTAATTAGTTATTTATCTATCTATTTGCTTAGTTATTCAAAACATGAATTTTATTGAGTTTGAGACAATTTTCAATTGATTTTTTAGTTCCAAGGCTCATTCATTCGAATGACAACAAGCGTCATTCGAATGACACCATAAATCATTTGAATGACTTGACAAAATTGATGATTTTTGGTTTTCGAGTCAAGTCATTCGAATGACCCCCTGACTCATTTGAATGACTTGTGTCCAAGGGTGTTTTAAACATGCGAAAAGCTTATTTTGGCTGAGTTCTCTCTTTCTAACCCTATTTTCTCCTCCTTCTCTCTAAAAAACCTAAAACCCTAATGCCAAATCCTACCCAAACCTTCCATATCACTCCAAATCACTTCAAATCCTTTAATCCACCTTCATCATCATCATCATCATCATCATCATCATCCCTCCTTATTCTCTCTCTAGAATCTCCATTGGAGCTCTCTTGGAGTTTTTGGTGGTGACCCTAAGGCTATTCAAAAATCCTCTTCTCTTAGGTCATCAAGGGTAATTTCTTAACTTAAATCTGTTGTTGGTATGTGATTGAGTTGGGTACTTGATTATTCAAATCTATTGATTTCTCGAAACCCGAGGTTGAGATTTTGTGAATATTAGTGATTTGGGTTAAATTGGTCCTAACCCATGACCTTGTTGTCTTATATATAGCGTTAGGAGGCTCCGATGATTATCTCCAAATTTCGACTGTAACATCCCACTCATTTCTTAGTGAAAATTTCCCCAAATAACTGCTAGTAAAATGTTCGCTAAGTTGATTGTGTGAATTAACTTGTAGGGGTCAGTAGAAATTATGCTGTTGGGTTTTGATAAATTTTGCTTACACTCAAATGATTCCTCTCGACCCCTAGAAATGGATGAAAAACTTAAAGTGTCAGAAAAACGGAAATCAGTTCGGTTTCGAACGATTCCGTAGACACTAGAACAATCTCTTTTAGCCCCGTTTAGCCAGTAGAACTGAGCAGAGAGTCCCAAGTCTCTGGGAATCCAACCAGTACTGGGAAAAAGTTTCATATACCCTCGATTAGCCCCACAACCTTATTAGGAAGATTGGGAGATAGCGACACCGCAAGCGGAATGGTGGTCTGCAGTCACCAGGGCTCAGCAGTGTGTCAAAGGTATCTGTGAAAAATACTCCTCTGGAGAAAAATTCATAAATGCCTTGAGTTGATCTTATTTCCATGTGGAAGGAAATTAGGGGATCGTGACGGTATAAGCGGAATATTTTTCAGACGACCGTACGCGACTCACCGGGACTACAAACGACCAAACACAAACGAAACGGGACTAGGTGGGACTGAAACCTGATTTAGCAAGTCGGGGAGGCAGATTTTTCAAGAAATATAATAAAATAGTCATGGATGTGACTTGATGTGACTTTATGATTATCTAAACTAATTAAATAATTAGTTTATTAAATAAAAAGGGCATTTTGGTAATTTTGGGGCCAAGGGCAAAATGGGAAATTGGCCATCAGCCCTTGGGCTACAAATACCCCCAAACTGAAAATGAGATGGAAAAATTGGAGACTTTGCCAGAACTCTGTCCGTTTTCCCGATCGACTGCTATTATGTCAAACTAGAGAACCAGACACTGCCTGTCTTAAACCCAGCTCACTTCCTTCAGGAATCCCGTAACCCAAACCCACAAAGAACCTTCAATATCCCTAGAGGCAGCTTGGGAAAGTTCAGCCAAGAGGAGCTAGGAGGCGTCAAAGCAAGCTAGGAGCCAGTAGGAACCGTCAGAATCGAGGAAACGTGGGTAAACCTGACATAACCACTGTCTATGTGGTCTAGGATGCTTGAGGTTCATTTATGTTGTGTTCTATGCTAGATTATGCTAGGTTTTCTTATTTAATGCCTCTTTGATGAATTGCTAGGTGAATATGTGTTAGACGTGCCAGATATGCTATATGCTTCTTGACTAGATTGTTAGGAAAATATGAGCTTGATTATGGAAATGATTTTGGAAACTTGAAAGTAGGTTTAGGGTTTTTAGAAATGGTCAAGGAATGATGAAAGAACTGCTCTAAAGATTACTTTTGAGAAACCTTGTAAAACATGGAAAATTGCAAGAATTAGGAGCTAAAATTCGTCAGGGTATGCTGAGCGGCCAGGGTTCCCGCTGAGCGGCTTGAGAGGCACTGAGCGACCCGTGAGGGCACTAAGCGGTCTATCCTGTGCGCTGAGCAGCCTGACTAAAGTTCAGACTTCCCTTTTTGAAAATTATTATTTTCTGCACTAAAAAACTTTTCCTAAACATAACTTTTTATGCTGCTCGCAATTTCCCATGGATCTAATGATTTTACTAAAGTATGTTAAATATTATGAATTAAGGGTTTATGTTTAAGGCAGATGAACGTTGATTGGAATGGACTGTATTGATGTATGTCTTATGTGATTATGTGTCAAGGAAATGAATTTATGAAAGGAAAGGAAAGGAAAGGAAAAGGAATAGGGCATGACGTCACTAAGTCCCTAAAAGGAAAAAGGAAAGGAAGGTAAAAGGATTCTTTTCCTAGTTATGCCACTAGCCGACAGGAAAGGCAAGCTGAACCCTGGGTATGCCTCGTCCCTAGCATAAGGACGGGGTAGGATCCCCTCGCCATCCCTAGCATAAGGATGGACTTTCCTATCGTGAGCTACTGAGGTTAAGCGTTGCCTAGTCCTCACGGTACTAAGACAGAAAGGAAGCCAGTTGCGGTCGGCCACCATTACGGGGGGTTGAGCTTGAGTATGTGCTCTAAGTGATATAACTGTACATAAGCGGAGGTGCGAAGAAGCTTATAATTAAAATGGGCACGGTTATAAGTGGACGCGCACTGAAGCTTATTATGTGATTATGTGAAATATGTGATTATGTGTAACTTAGGAAATAAGGTAGAGAACAGATGGCTTAGTTAATGAAGAATAGGTTCCCCAGTCACATAGTTAATTTAGATAAAGCTGCTCAGGCTTAGTATGGATCTTAATAACTGATAAGTGCCCAAAACATACAATTTTCAACATTCAAAATGGCACTTATTCTCACATATTT
>QANU01036656.1:0-19223 GCA_003254905.1 Nissolia schottii | reverse complement strand
TTTTTAATATACAATGTTCAATTATAGAATAATAAAATAGGGTACAAAGTACACCTATCAGCAAGTCTTGAGTCCATCAGGTTTTTGAGAACAAAATTTCCGAAGAAAACATGGCGTTTTCGGGGGGCAAAATGGTAATTTTGGGAAAAAATGGTAAAATAGGGATTTCGTGATTTGGGGTTCAAAATCTGAATTTTTAAGCATGAAAAATGATCTTAGAACTATCAAAAACCTTGGGGTAAGGTCTTGGACCTCTTCAGTTTCTGATTACTAGTTTCTGACAGGAAACGGACGCATGCTTCGTGATATTTAGAATAACTACTGAATATGTTTGTTTATGTTTAGAGTATGTTTGGACATGAGATGTTAAGCTATGTATGTACTATGTGAATATGTGTTCTACATGCCAGATGTGTTATGTGCTTCATGAACAGATTTTTAGTAAAGTATGGATTTATGAACGGATGATACATATTCAAGGTATATGAACTGTTGACTGGATATATGAACTGTTGACTGGATCTATGGACTGTTGACTGGAAAAGGTATAGGGAATGACGTCACTAAGTCCCTAAGAGGAAATAAAGGAGATTGAAGTTAAAGGATTCTTTTCCTAGTTGTGCCACTAGCCGGCAGGAAAGGCCCAGTGAACCCTGGGATTATCTCATCCCTAGCATAAGGATGGGGTAGGATCCCCTCGCCATCCTTAGCATAAGGATGGACTCTCCTATCATGAGCTACTTAAGTTAAGTGCTGCCTGGTCCTCACGGTACTGAGACATAAAGGAAGCTTGTCGCGGTAGGCCACCGTTACGGGGGGGTTGAGCTTGAGTATGTGCTCTAAGTGATATACAATTGTACATAAGTGGAGGTGTGTGGAAGCTTATAATTAAAATGGGCACGGTTATACGTGGATGCACATTGAAGCTTATTATGTGAATTATGTGATTATATGCGATTATATGTGACTTAAGAAGTAGGTAGAGAACAGATGACTTAGTTAATGAAGAATAGGTTTCCCGGTCACATAGTTAACTTGGATAAAGCTGCTCAGGCTTAGTATGGATCTTAATAATCAGTAGGGCTATAGTATAACTGTAACACCTAGAAATCCCTGAGCAGCTTGGAGTGTGAATAAGAATAAAAAGTCCCCTAATCCCTAAGGTTTTCCACTGAGAGCGCTATGTTCTCACCCCACTTATCCATGACTCCAGGGTTTGATAAGGAACAGGAAGGTGAGCCACAAGAGGAGGAGCCGTACCAAGGAAAGATAGCCGAAGACTAGACGAGTAGCTCATAGAGTATATATGTGTACTTATGCTTGTATGTGATATGTATCAGTAATACCTCTGATAATACTTATGTATATGAGTATGAATGCACAGTGGACTGTTGTTTGTTGTATTGACATATGTGAAATATATCTCTTTTCCCTTTGATAAGCATGCTATGTTTCCGCTCACAATGTATGCTCTAACACTACAAGGCTCCTAATTTACTTTATGTAACGTACAAACTAAGTTTTAAACTGGTCCATACTTTGGGTATTAATATTTTAAATGCATAAATGGAACTAAGTATTTTCCCACCAAAGTAGATAACAACTTAGCCAGCAAGTTTGCGACTTAAGCGTAGGCTAGCTAGCTAGGGTGTTGCACTTAGGGTCCTCCTCGTCTGAATCATTGCTAGTGAAAGCTGGCGAGGCCAGAACTAGGGAATCACCGTCCTCTTCGTCCTCCAGGGAAAACTCGGGGATCGAGGCCAGGTCTTTGTGTGGAGGGTCCGGCCTCGGTGTCGTGAGTCGTGGGGCAAAGCGTCTTCGGAAGAACGGGTTGACCCTCTTTCGCGGTCCTTGGCTATAGCAGGACGGCCGTGGGGGTAGTAGAGAATTTGGGTCCACCTCGATGCCTTTCTCGTACGGTGGCGACTCCTCGTTGTCGCTGTCTAGCAAGATTAGTGTAGCCAGCGTGGATCAACGATTTGCCGGTGGTGAGGGACTACGTACTCCCGTCGCTGTCATCTGACATCATAAACGAGCAGGGTGAGAACCATGTGTTCTCAGTGGTTATCTCTAAGGTTTTCTACGTTTCTTAAGCTCGATTATGACTTAGGCCGCTCAGGAGATCTCTAGATGTCATGCAAATCTACATTTCTAGTTCATTTTTAGTCTTGCTATCCTGAACGGCTTTATCTAAGTTACTAAGTGATGGGAATATCTAATCTTTACCCTAGGGAATTAGGGTTACCTATCGAGCTTATTATTATTCGTCATACTGTACTTAGGGCATACTAGGGCTTACTTCCGGGCAATTAGTTTAGGCCCTTTTACTGTACATACCTTTACACACACACACACACACACACACACACACACACACACACATATATATATTCACATATGGACATTCATTCACATTCCCTGCATGAGGGATTGGGGGTTCTCTTACGTGCCCTATGGCTGCGTCCTTTTTCATTCCTTTACTTGTTCGTCCTTTCTCCTTCGCAGTCTGTGGGATCGTCGTCCCCATTCAGCTATGACCCACCTACTATTACCGTCTCGTCGGTGACCGGGCAGCGCTCCTTTCCCGAGTGGTAGCTAACCATGAATGCCCGTAGGCACATTCTCATCGACCGATGATAGGAGGTGACCACCTAGCGTGCTAGATGGTGAGGGGCCCACCCTATGATGGTGCCAGGAGTGGACTCGTACTTTGCTTATCTTTCTTCTTAACTTGAGTTCTTGCACGCCCCTTACCGGCGGCCTTAACTTTCTTTTCTTTTCTTTCTTTCTTGACTTCCAGGTGGAAACCCGCATTCAGGCCTATGCCTGTGTTCTTTAGACTTTAGACCAATTTACCTTGTGAAACTGGCGGGGGCTTGTCATGTGTGACTTTCCAAGAGAGGGGAATCCCTATTACATAACTACGTACTTTTCTTTAAGGCACACTGAGCCCTGGTTGGCCGGAACCTTCTTAAGAAACATTCTCATTCCCTACGTTCAATTATGATCTTCATTTACGTTAAGCGTTACATTTCTAGTGATCTAGGGTTTCCCTACGATCCTAGTGGCAACCGGGTCCTCATGATGCATGTTAACATATATCTATAACTCATTCATACATGGCACATTCATTCACATCAAGGAAGCATTCATATTCAAGTCTGGAACCTAGGTCATCCGAATGACACTCTTCGGGTCATTCAAATGGCACTAGGTTCTGGCTCGTGGGGTGGTGCAAAGGATGGCCATTCGAATGCCCCATAAATGGTAATTCGAATGATTCTGGCCTTTTCTCTTTAAATTTCTCAGGTAGGTTGTCATTCGAATACCTAAGGCCAAGGCATTTGAATGACTGGCCTCTGTTGCATTCAAAATCACAAATTCTCACGACTTATTCGAATGACCCTAAGGTAGTCATTCGAATAACCCGTGGTTCTTCACACTCATTTTTTGAAACATTCGTGGTTCATTCGAATGATCCTGGAGGATTCATTCGAATGACCATAGACCTGATACAGGTCCGGGTGGTTTTTCTCGTTTCCCATCCTTGTAATAACCCATTTTCTTCCTTCAAAACACACATAAAACTTACATACATCACCCTAAGGTGATTTAGATCTAGCTTTACCCCCACCTTCAAGGATAGCTTGGGTGGTGAAGAGGAAGGCTTGAAAATTCCAAGCTTTGTTTCCCTGTTTAGTGAGAAGGAAAAGACTCAGGAATATGGTGATGATGATGATGGTGGCTTCTGGTGGGTGAATGGAAGATGGGAGTGATGGTGGGTGACCTAGTGATGTCTCAGGGAAATGGGAATAAAGCCTTAAGCTTGGCTTTCTTTGATTTTTCTCCTGGGAGGAAAAAGAAGGAAGAGGATAATGAGACAAATGGAGGGTTGGGCTGCAGAGAGTGGTCTCGGGGCTGAGGGAAATTATGGAAATTTGGAGAGAGGGTGGATAGTGAAAATGGAGGAGGAGGTATGGTGATGTGAGAGTTGTGCAAGGGGTGGTTGGTGGTGTAACATCCCACTCATTTCTTAGTGAAAATTTCCCCAAATAACTGCTAGTAGACTATTCGTTGAGTTGATTGTGTGAATTAACTTGTTGAGGTCAGTAGAAATTTCTCTGTTGGGATTTGATAAATTCTGCTGACACTCAAATGATTCCTCTCGACCCCTAGAGATGGATGAAAAACTTAGACTGTCGAAAAAATGGAAATCGGTTCGGTTTTGGACGATTCCGCAGACACCCGAACAGTCCCGTTTGGCCCCACCTAACCAGTAGAACCGAGCAGAGCGTCTCAAGTCTCTGGGAATCTAACCTATACCGAGAGAAAGTCCCAAATACCTTAGATTAGCCCCACCACCTTATTGAGAAGTTTGGGAGGTAGCGAAACCGCAAGCGGAAAAGTTGTCCGCAGACGCGGGAGCGTAACGATGTATTAGAGGTATCTGTGAAAAATACTCCTCTGGAGAAAAATTCACAAACAACTTCTAAAAATAATATTCTTAGGGATAGGGAAATTAGAGGATCGTGACGGTATAAACAGAATATTTTTCGGACGACCGAGCGCGACGCACCGGGACTGCGAACGATCAAAAACGAGCGAAACGGGACCGGGGTGGGCCCAATCAGATTCAGCACGTGGGGAAGGCAGATTTATCAAGGAAAATAATTAAAAATTCCTTGATGTGACTTGATTTGACCTTATTATTATCCAAATTAATTAAATAAATAGAAAATGAAATTAAAAGGGCATTTTTGTAATTTTGGGCCAAGGGTAAAATGGTAAAGTGGGCAATCAGCCCTTGGGCTATAAATAGCACCCCAAAACCGAAAATGAAGAGGAAAAATTAGAAACCTTGTCAGAACTCTGTCCGTTTGCCGATTGACCGCCGTTCTGTCAAACCAGAGACTTAGACACCGCCTGCCTTAAGCCCAATTCACTTCCCCCAGGAACCCCTAACCCTAGACCACGAAAATCACACCAAAACCCCAAGGACAGCTGCAGCAATTTTGGCCAAGGGGAGCTAGGAGGCAGCCAAGCAAGCTAGGAGCAAGCAGGAACCATCGGAGCCGGGGGAAAACGTGGGTAAATCTGACATAACCACTGTCCATGTGGCTTAAGATGTTTGATGCCATGGTTGTGATATGTATGCTAGGATAGATTAGGTTCTTGCTAGGTTTATGTTCTTTGATGATGATGATGGAAATTGTGTGAATATGTGGCTATGTGCTAGAGATGCTAAGTGTTACATGAACATAGGTTAAGAAAGCATGAATTTGTGGTTTGAATTGATTATGGAAATGATTTTTGAAAGCTTGAAAGTATGTTATGGCTGTTAGAAATTGGTTAGGAATGATGGAAGAAAGGCTCTAAGAATTGGTACTAAGGAACCTAGTAGAATATGGAAAATTGCAAAGATTAGGGGCTGAAATTCGTCAGGACCCGCTGAGCGGAAAGGGCTTTCACTGAGCGGCATGGGAATTCCGCTGAGCCGTCTTTAGCACTGAGCGGTGTACCCTAGGCACTGAGCGGCCTGAACGAAGACAGCCCTCCCCTTTTCGAAAACTTGTCATTTCTGAACAAAAACTCCATTTTTATACTGCTTGCAATTATCCATGGATCTACTGATTTTACTAAGTATGTTAAATATTATGAATTAAGAATTTATGCGCAAGGCTTTCTAAGGTATGATAAAGGTTATGAACTGAGGTTTTATGTTTAATGCATATGAACTGTAATTGGACTGATGAACTCTAATGATGAATGTTATGTGATTATGTGTCATGGAAAATGGTTTTACAAAAGGAAAGGAAAGGAAAAGAAAAGAAAGGAAAGGAAAAGGAAAGGTATCGGGCATGACGTCACTAAGTCCCAAAAAGGAAAAAGGAAAGAAAGAAAAAAGGAATCTTTTCCTAGCGGTAGGAAGGGCAAGTTGAACCCTGGGCATGCTTCGTCCCTAGCATAAGGACGGGGTAGGGTCCCCTNGGGGGGGTTGAGCTTGAAGTATGTGCTCTAAGTGATATAACTGTACATAAGTGGAGGTGCGAAGAAGCTTATAATTAAAATGGGCACGGTTATAAGTGGACGCACACCGAAGCTTATTATGTGATTATGTGACTATGTGATTATGTGCAACTTAGGAAGTAAGGTAGAGGACAGATAACTTAGTAATGAAGAATAGGTTCCCCAGTCACCTAGTTAATTTAGATAAAGCTGCTCAGGCTTAGTACGGATCTTAAAATCAGTAGGGTGATAGTATAACTGTAACACCTAGAATTCCCTGAGCGGCCTGAGGTATGTATGAGGAAAAAAGAAATTCCATAATCCCTAAGGTTTCCCACTGAGAGCGCTATGTTCTAACCCCACTCATCCATGACTTCAGGTTTTGATGGAGAACAGGGAGCTGAGCAGTACGAGGAGGAGACATTCCCAGGCGGGACAGCAGATGAGTAGATGTTTAGCTATTAGATAGTATATATGTTTATGTGTACTATTTTGCGACCTTTGTACTTATTATGTAAATTATAAGTCAGGTACTCATATACTTGTTTATGTATGTATGACGGACCATGTTTGTAATTATGACATATGTTAATTATTTTCATCTTCTATCAATTAAGCATCACTACTAGAAATTTAACTATTTCCGTCGCAAAAATAGCGTCGGTAATGATCCAACGGTATTTCCGTCAGATTTATGAAAAGACCGACGATAAAGAAGTAGGAAAACAAACCGGGTTGGTGGTATCGTCTGATGGAAGAACCCGACGCTAAAACCGACGGAAACAGTGCGCGGCAAAAAGCGGGAAAACATTAGCGTCGGTTATAATCGACGCTAATGGCTAAACAATTATCGGCGGAAAAAATTGACGATAAAACTGTGGGACCCACCATTTTCCTTCTATAATAATAAGAGGTATATTAAACTAATTGTGAACGGGCGCATTATCGTCGGTTTAAAACTTACCGACAATAAATGGTGTCGACAATGGCCGACGGAAACGTCATCGGAGACCGAAAAGGCGACGCTTTAACGGTTTAAATGTGCATTTATTTTTTTGAAACGTTATCGTCGGATATGTGAATGTATCCGACGATAATGTCTTGTGGACTGAACAGGCGCAGGTGCAATGGTCCAAATGTGCATTTATTGCTCGTCCATTAGCGTCGGTCTTTTTCAGCATAACCGACGATAAGGCCTTTTCTTTTTGGCGTCGGTGATAACCGACGGTAATGTTGTGACTATTTATGGCGTCTTCCGAGCAGAAACGGCCTCACATTGCCATCTCCTCCTCTCCCCGCCGCCGCTCTGCGTCTCCTTCCCCTCTCTAACCGCCGCCGCCTCCTCCCACTTCCACACACACTCACCGCGCCGTCCCTGACTCCCTCTCTCTCTCCCTCCCACTCCCTATTCACCCCTCTCCTCTCCATTTGGGAGAGCCACCCGCCCCTCTCCTCTCCTCTCTCCTCTCTCCCTGCCCCTCTCCTCTCCGTTTGGGAGAGCCACCCGCCCGCCGCCGCCTCCCACTACTCGCGCCCTCACTCTTTCCTTCAACCCCTCACTCTCACCGTCTCTCTCTCCCACCGAACCTCTCCTTGCCCCTAGGTCTCCCCCACCGAACCTCTCACCGGCACGCCACGAGCGGTGAGGAGCCGCCGCCGACGCCACCGAACGGTCCTCCCACCGTGCAACCGCCGTTTGCCCATCCCGCCCCCTTCTTCGGTGACTTCTCTGCTCCTCTGCCTCCATTATTTTTTTCTTTTAATTTTGTTGTTGGCTAGTGAAATTCTGTTTCTGTTTTGCTTTGATTGAACTGGATATACTGTGCAATTCTGTTTCTGTTTTGTTTTGATTGAACTGGATATACTATGCAATTATGTTTCTGTTTTGTTTTGATTGAACTGGATATACTGTGCAATTCTGTTTCTATTTTGTTTTTGGAACTGGACACACCGTGCAATTCTGTTTCTGTGTTAAGTTTTTGGAACTGGATACAAAGTTTTAGTTTTGTTCTGTTTTGATTTTGTTGCGTTTCGTTTCTGTTACGTTTCGGTTTCGTTGATATAGATTTCAGATAAAAACATATTACAACATTGCTTCTGTTGTTTGAATTTTGCTTCGATTTTGTGCTATTTTGATTATGTTGTTTTGTCTCTGTTATGTTTGTGTTTCGTTGCCCATATTTTTAGATAACTCATCTATTTCAATATTGTTTATGTTTTTCGAATTTTGATATCATGTTTGTATTTCTGTATTAATCGTTGTGCTCGTTTGATATATATTTTTATTAAATGTTAGTTTGTGGTAACTTACTCGTGTCGGTAATGTNTGCGAGCCAGGGGGCGACGGGGAAGGGGATGCAGGACGTGCGGGAGGTCTGATGGGCGATCCGACGGCCCGTCGGATGGACCTCTAGTCGGGGACGGGTTTATCCCCACGCCCGGTATGGTGCAGTCGGGCTCGCCGTCGGTGGACCCCAGTCCTGAGCGGTTCGGGGCCTTTCCTGACAGTCCTCACACCGCAGAGGCTTCCCCTATACTTGGTGGATATGGCCAGCCGCCAGAAAGCACACCTGCCACGTTCACGGAGACGCAGCAGGCTGGTGAAGAACCAGAGACGTCACAGTCCACTGAGTCAAAGCCCCGTTTGCAGGTCGATGATACATTAAGCGGGTATGCCGTTTACCGTTGTCTAATCTATTAAGTAATTATGACCAAAGTTTTTAAACTTGAAACGCGTTGTTAATTTTCTAATTTTACCACTTTGTGTGTACAGGTTTAGGAATCACAAACTAGCAAAGGGATATGTCACGGAGGTTGTCAAGAAGTGCTATAACCGTACCGCAGAGAGTTATCAGCGCTATCGGGCTGACGAGAAGGAGCGATTGTGGGACGTCTTCAAGGTGAGAAATTACAGATGTTTTTAGTAGTTGTTTATTTGATATACTCGCCGGTTCACTAAACTGGATGTGTTTTTGGCAGGATCACTTTGTATTTGACGAGGATGATGTTCCTGCATTGAAGAAGGTTTTCCACTATAGAGCTGGCCGACATCTGCAGCAGCTGTATGCAGACATCAAAGCGGGCAAGACCCCGGAGCCCGATTGGATGACTGCTGACCAGCTGGCGCACTTGAAGGCCTACTGGGTGAGCGCAGAAGGCAAGGCCAATTCGGCAGCGTCTAAGCGTGCACAGACCGAGGGTCGGGGCGGTAACGTGCATACATTGGGTTTCGCCACCCAGTATGACACATGGAAGAGACTGGTATGCAATTACCTATTGTTTCAATATTATCACAATTGGTCGATGAATATCTTATTTGTGCGATTGCTTATAATTGTGGTTGTTACAATTGCAGGAGAGAACCCTTGGCCGGCCGCCCACCGAGTCGGAGCTTTTCCGTGAGACTCACACGCTGAAGGCCGATAAGACGAAGTGGGTCGACGCACGCTTTGAGCAAACTGTCATAAGTACTGTTGCGTTAGTTAATTGGCTATTTTCATTGTATTGTGTTGATCAATTCGGACTATGATGCGTTACCATTAATTATTTACGCAGGCTGCATTTGAAGAGGCTCTTCGGGAGGCACAGACACAACAGTCCCAGTCTGCACCCCCTGGCACAGTGCCCCCTCCGGTAGACGAGGAGGAAGTGTGGCTAACCGTGGCTAGCGGCTGGAACAATAATCGAGTTTACGATCGGGGCACACAGCTGACGGTGGCCACCAGCGGAGGCCACCGTAGAGCAACCTCGGGGTCGTCAAGTACTCAGTCAGAGGCGGACGAGCTCCGCGAGACGGTATTCAAGCTAAACCAGGAGCTGACTCAACAGGCAGCCATCCATCAGAAGGCTATAACGAAGACCAAGGATACACTCCGGAAGCAAAAGGAACTAATGAAGAGAATGTATTCGAGGCTGATGATGAGAATGGGTGGAGGCCCCAGTAGCGTGGGCGATGCTGGTTCCGACAGCGAGTTAGGGTTCTCCTCGTCGTCCGAGGAGGATGCGTTAGGATCCCCTCCCCCCGATTTAGGAGACTGATGTCGTCATCCCTATAGCGAATTCGGACTTGTAGTTTTTTTTTATGAAACATATTTATGTTTTTATGTTAATTATGCTTTGTTTTATAGTTGTGTTTTCATATTTGCGCAAGTATATATAGAATTAACTGGATGTGGGGGGCGTTTAACACACGGAGCGTTTAACACATGGTTAAAATTAAATCTTGTAAAACCTGTCTGCCAGTACTCCCCTCCCTCAAACGCGCGAACCGTGAATTAAAAAAACTGAGATGAGTACTATTTAGGTTTCGCAAGTAGAGTGACTGATGTGGAATTGCATCTATTTTGGGTATGTGATGCAACATTTTCGTCCGATAAAACCGACGGTACTGTTTTGTAGAATGAAACGATGCGTTTAATGGTAATGTAAGCGTCGATTAATAGTTCCAACACCGACGCTAATGTCTTTATTTAGCGTCGGTATAAATATCCGACGATATGATGGATTTAGCGTCGGTTATGTTGACCGACACTAAAACAGGTTGTGATTAGCGTCGGCTATGAAAGGGTCCGACGGAATGGTTTCAATTTTGGCTCCAAACTTTGGCGCCATGTAATTGGTGACCGTCGGTGATGTTAATAGTTCCAACGCCGACGCTCAAGTCATCGAATGTTTAGCATCGGTGTGAACATCCGACGGTATGATGGCTTTCGCGTCGGTTAACTCGAGCCGACGCTAAAACAGGTTGTGATTAGCGTCGGCTATAATAGGGGCCGACGAAATTTTTTCCATTTTTGGCTCCAGAGTTTGGCGCCATTTAATTGGTGGCCGTCGGTGGTATAAATATCCGACGGTAAATACGACGGTAACTTTTACTAAAACGACGCGTTTTGCTGTTTGCTGTCACCGTTGGGTTTTTAAATTTATCGTCGGTGTAGACTGACGGAAATAACACGACTAAACTTCAGCGATTATTCTTTCCCTTCACTGAATCACACTCTTCTCATCTTCATCTTCTCCCACTCTTCCTCCTCTCCTTCCCGATCTCCCACCTCCACTCTCCATCTTCTCCCACTCTTCCTCCTCCCATCTCCCATCTCCCACCTTCACTCTTCCTCCTTCCATCTTCCCATCCCCCACTCTCTCCCACCTTCCCATCTCCCACACTCATCGTCATAACCTCCCACACTCTTCCTATCTTTTCCATCTTCTCCCACAGATTGGTGCTGCTCCTACCATGTTGAGGTTACCAATTAAATCTCCCTATAATTTTGTTATTGTTCAGATAATTGTCATTGTAGCATACATGGTGCTGTTGTTCATATAATTGTTATCAAATTGATAATGGTCATGATGAAAATGTTAGTTCATACAAGTGTTGTTCGTACAATTTTGTTGGTGTTCATAAAATTGTTATATGTGTTATTGTTTAATTTTGTCATTGTTACATAAACTAGTTAAATTGTTATGGTTATTTAACTGTTACGGTTATTTAACTAATTGGTATTCTATTATGCCAAGGATGTGTACGCCACCACCACTTAATCTGTCGCTGCGCAAATAAGGAGAATCATCAACCATTTCGGTGTCCATTCGAAAGGCTCAGCTAACTTTCACTCTTCCGCAGGTATGCCTTATGCTTGATTACTACATTAGGATAGAGACTTACTTTACTAGGGTAGATTTGTAGGATTGGAGTTGTATGGTTGGATTGGGGGAAGGAACGCTTAGCGAGCCTTTCCAACATTGTTTGATTTGCTGTGCTGGGAACGGTGATTGTCTGATGTTTGCGGAGATTGGAGGGCATATGCATTAGAACGGCTTAGGAAATATGTGTGAATTTGTCTGACGTTTAATTGGATTTGTGTGGAATGCACGTAGGATATTTTGGAAAACATGATTCCAACGATCAGACATTGGATGTACGATAGATACTACGAGAACCGCCGCGTGATAAAACAGGAGTATTTTGACGGGGTCGACTACTTTTGTAGGGCCGCTACAACATTACTGAGGTTGCAAAACATGCGTTGTCCGTGTTCATGTTGCAGGCGATGTAGATATCTAGATGTTGAAAGGGTTAAATTGCATCTGTACAAGCATGGGTTTGAGCCGCATTACTGGATTTGGACCGACCACGGAGAAGTGGATGCTAACGGTGTCAACGAATTTAGTCGGCGGCAAAACGGTGGGTCCGGCACAAGCCACGCACAGTCTGCTGAATCTAATGAACCACGAGTTGTTCACTTTGAGGGTAATGGTAGATTTGCTGAAATGATTGACGATGCATTCGACGGGACCATGTTGGACGAAGAACCTAACGCGGAGGCTAAGCACTTTTACAGTTTACTTGAAGAAGCAAATACTCCTGTTTGGGAAGGATCGGTGCATTCGAGGTTGTCAGTTGCATTCCGAATGTTGACTATGAAGTCGGACGGCAACCAAGCCGAGTGATCATTTGACCAGTGGCTTTCATTTATCCAAGAGCTAACACCGTCGAATAATGACATGCCGACGAACTTCTACTAAGCTAAGAAAATATTCTCCAAACTAGGACTGCAGTCCTTAAAGATTGACTGTTGTCATGTTGGGTGTATGTTATACTATAAAGATGATGCGAGCTTAACTGAATGTAAATTTTGTGGCACTACAAGGTACAAACCAACGAGAGTTGGTCGGGGAAGGTACAAGGTTGTTTCGTGCAAGAGGATGCATTATTTGCCCTTAATTCCAAGACTGAAACGACTGTTTGCATCGATGAGCTCAGCACCACACATGAGATGGCACCATGAGAACAAGAGAAATGATGGTACTATGACCCACCCGTCCCATGGAGAAGCGTGGCGACACTTCGACAACCTGTATCCAGACTTCACCGCAGATCCTCGTAACGTCAGATTAGGTCTTTGCTCAGATGGATTTGCTCCTAATAATCAATTCAGCAAGCCGTATTCATGTTGGCCAGTCATTGTAACACCGTATAATCTGCCACCGGAAATGTGTATGAAAGATCCTTACCTGTTCTTGTCTTGTGTGATCCCCGGGCCGAGCAACCCAAAAGCAAAGATCGATGTTTTTCTCCAACCATTAATTGATGAATTGAACATGTTGTGGAATCCGGGCGTGCTTGCATATGACGTGTCAATGAAACAAAACTTCACGCTGAGAGCTGCTTTGATGTGGACTGTTAATGATTTTCCCGCTCTTGGCATGTTGTCTGGATGGAGTACAGCTGGCCGGTTGGCATGCCCAGTTTGTATGGAAGACACTAAGGCATTCCGGTTCCCGAACGGCGGAAAACAATCGTGGTTTGATTGTCATCGTGTATTCTTAGAGCCTGGTCACCCATTTTGAAACAGCAAGTAAGGATTTCGGAAGAATCGCCTTGAAATTGACGAGGCACCACAGAGGCTAACTGGTCGTGAAATTTGGAAGAGAGTAAGACGCCTTCCGAAGATAACTGAAAGTGGAAGGGTTAGGCTTACAGGTTACGGGGAACAACATAACTGGACGAAGAGGAGCATATTCTGGGATTTGCCGTATTGGAAAGATAACTTGGTCCGTCATTGCCTCGATGTGATGCACATTGAAAAGAATGTATTTGATAATGTTATGCATACTATCATGAATACTGACCAGACCAAGGACAACATTAAGGCGAGAATGGACTTGAAAGAGGTTTGCAGACGGCGTGAGTTGAATTTACAGGAGATTTCAGGTGGTCGTGTCATCAAGCCGAAGGCTTGCTACACCCTCAACAAGCAACAAGTTCAAAATGTTCTTCGTTGGTTGCAGACTCTGAGATTGCCAGACGGTTCTGCATCTAACTTGGCTCGATGTGTTAACTTCGCAGAAGGAAGGTTGGTTGGAATGAAAAGTCATGATTGCCATGTGTTTATGCAATGTTTGCTGCCAATTGCGTTTAGAGAACTACCGAAGAACGTGCTGAAACCTCTGAGTGAACTTAGTCAATTCTTCAAGTCGTTGTGCTCGTCCACAATTAATGTCTCAAACATAGCAGTCCTACAACACAACATTCCGATCATCCTATGCCAGCTTGAAAGATTATTCCCTCCTGGTTTTTTTTGTCGTGATGGAATATTTGCCTGTACATCTGCCTTACGAGGCTCGCATGTGTGGTCCGGTCCAGTACCGGTGGATGAATCCATTCGAAAGATGCATGGGAGTTTTCAAGAGAACTGTTAAGAATAGAGCTTAAGTTGAAGGATCGATTTGCGAGGCATTCTTGACTAAAGAAACATCTTTATTCTGTTCATACTACTTTGCTGCTAACGTTGATTGCAGTAGAACCACGGTGCCACGAAACGATGATGGTGGCAGAATGCCTAATCCGTTACTTTATTCTATATTCAATCCATCCGGTCGTCCGGCAGGAAAGGGGTTAGATTACTGGTTAAACGCACAAGAAAAGGAAGCAGCCCACCTGTGTGTTCTACTGAACTGTGAAGAAGTGCGACCCTATTATGAGTAAGTTCGTTTCATCCAAAATAACGTTATTTTCTTGATTAACATACATCTTTTGTAATTCGCTTCTTACCCATACACTCCGTTTCAGGATGTTTCAACGAGAATGTAGTGACCAATGCACCGATCAAATGTTTCCTCCATGGTTCGCAAATTATATATGTCTTTAGCGATCAAACGTTGTGTAATTCAACTGCCTAAAACTATTCAGGTCATAAATAATCTAACAACTTCACTGTACCGTGTATATTTGTAGGTGCGTAATAATCTTAGTAACGACAGTAATTTGATGAGTTTGTCGTGGGGACCGATGAACAAAGCGATTAGCTGGCCCATTTATTTTGTTAATAGATACAAGTTTCACACACAAAGCTGGGCAGCTAATCAAAAGACAAACAATAGTGGGGTTTGTGTCAAGGGTGAATATTCCAATACTGAGGAAACATGCACCGAATTTTACGGTGTGCTTCAAAAAATACTTGTATTGGAATATAAGCACAGTGGCCCATCCAATCACGTTGTTCTCTTCTTCTGTCATTGGTACGATACTTCACCAAATGGGACACGAACTCATCCGGATTACTCCATTACTGAGATTAATCATGCAAGGCATTACAACGGGTATGATCCATTCATTCTTGCGGTGAGAGCAAAGCAAGTATACTATGCTAGCTATCTAGGCGTCGTTCAATCAAGTTGGAAAGTTGTGATCAAGAGCAAACCGAGTGGACGCATTGACTTGGATGGCATGCAATCAGTTGAGCAATCATCGAATGATCAACCATATCAAGTGGCGGACATAATCCCTTCAACAATCGCCGTTCACACCACAGATACAATGACATTGGTTGCAGCAAACGACGCACCAGAGATACTTCAAGATTCTAACATCAACCAACAATTGCAGTCAGACGTCGACGGTGACAGCGATGAAGAAGAAGATGTCGAGGAAGAAGAAGAAAAAGAAGAATATCTTGACTCGGACTTAAATTCTGAAAATGAAATTGATGGTGACTATTATTCATCGTCAAACTAGATTGTTATGTATAAACCCTAGTTCAAACAATCTCAATGTTATATTATTACGTTATACAGTCAGAGGTTATTGCTAGCTGTGTGGAACCGTAATTTCAATGTATTATCCTTTACCTGCGCAGGATTAATTGATTAATTATATGGTATTTTAATTGGTTTGCAGTCCTTTACATTCTAAGTATTGATTGATTAATTACATGGTGTTAGCTATGTGAAATATAAATGTGTGTATAGTAGTATATTCTGGGACTTAATTACAGTTATTACCCTAAACCCACAAATGTTTTACTAAGTTAAATTAAAGATGGTAATCGTAAATTTTTTCGTGGCAATTAATGGTTTAAGGTTTATATATTAAGTGTATAAAATATAAACATTTTGGGTAAGGTATGAGAATTAGGGGTATACTACTAAGCATATGTAATTACTTAAATGGTAATGTAATTATTAAATAATAAAACTGAATTAAATTATTTAAATAATTATCAATAATATATTTATCAACTGTAAAATGTATTTGAAATGTATTATAATTATATAATTATATATAACCGCAAAATGTGGAAAACAATATTTTCACTATTAGCGTCGGTTTATTCCGACGGTATGTGATGACTAAAATAAACATGTATTACCGTCGGCTTCTCACGACGGTAATAACAAATGGAAAAACAATATTAATTTATTTACTTTATATTTCCGCCGTCGTAAACCGACAGAAATAGGTGGGAAAATTAGATTATATTATCGTATGGCTGAAAACGATGACGGTAATAAATCATTAAAATAATATTATAATTATCGTCGGACATAACCGGCGGTACTGTCTTAAATCTCATATTATATTATCGTCGGTAACGGTGGACGGTAACCAATGCAATAAAATATCATTAACTAATTTCGTCGAATAATTCCGCTGGAAATGAGGATTGGTTCGGTTTTCGATGGACCGGATTAGCGTCGGGGTTTGCCGCCGGAAATTATCGTCGGTTATGTCTGTCTGACGCTAAGTTAGTTAGCATCGAGCTATTTACCGCTGGATACAAACCGACGGTATTGCCGACGGTAATAACAGTATCCGACGATAACACCCCAAAATACCGACGGTAATGTCGACGGAAATAGTTAAATTTCTAGTTGTGCATGCTATATTTCCGTTCGTGATGTATGCTCTAAACTCAACAAGGCTCCTAATTTTATTATATGTGACGTACAAAAGAAAATTTTAATCTGGTCCATATTTTGGGTAACAATATGTTCAATGTACAAATGGGACTAAGTACTATCCCCACCAGAGCAGATAACAACTTATCCAGCAAGCTTGCGACTTAAGCGTAGGCTAGCTAGCTAGGGGGTTACAGGTAGGGAGGATGACCTCGGATTCTCATGGTTGACCAAGGGGAGTTCTCCCAAAATTCATCTGTGTGGGATCGATCGCAGTCTCGGTGCGTCGCGTACGGTGGTCCAAAAAATATTTTGGACGCGTTCTCACGATCTTGTAATTTTCCTTGTTGGTAGTTTACGTCCCGTTGGGGAGTTCAGGAACTTATTTTCTCCCGATCGCATCTTCCGGGCATTTTTCGGTGTTCGTAGAAATCTTGGATCGGTCTGACGATTGCCCAGAGCCTCGAAAAAGTCCTTCAGAATCGTGTGGCATTTGTTTGGCCTATAGTCCCACGAGCCAAACGCAGCGTCTTAGCCCTGTCTACGCCTTTATGCCCCAATTGACTCATCCTTTATCTATTTGAGCGGGGTTTTTCGTGGCGAAAAACTATGGGATATTACACGCTAGGGTTTCTGCACAAATTTCCTGAACTATTTGTAGTAGCGTTTACAAGTGGGTAAACTGATCCCCCACTGTCTATGTGGCTTGTTATGATGATTTATGTGTGATTTATGCTATGAATTTGTTATTAATATCGCTATGAATAGCCAGGAAAACTGTTGGTGCATAAGGTTTTTACTATGAAAAACAATGATTTTGAGGATGTTTTCAAAAGGAGTGGATGTTAGGTTTTGAAGAAAAACTCATGAAAATGTTTGAGGAAAAGATTAGGTTTTGAGCGAGCTTAAGAAACACGTTTAACAGCAAAATTTACTCACAGGTTTTCGCCAGTCCGTTGAGCGATTGAAGAAGCTCGTTGAGCGGCCTGCACGTTTTAATGCACCGCTGAGCGACATTGAGGAACGACTGAGCGACTGGAGAGTTCTTCATGTGCACAAGTATCCCAACCAGCACTATGTCACCATACTTTATGAAAAAGACTTATATGTGGTTAATTGTATACATGCTATAGATATTCAGTAACATGCATCTTAAGGAAATAGGTTGTCATTAGAGTGTTAGAACAACCTTAGATAACTAGACAGATTTTCACTTAAATAAAACAAGTTCATAATGGAACTTAGGGAATAAGTAAATACTCTAAGAAGGTACTGGCCACAAGTAGCTCGGAATACTTTCATGATAAATTTAGTTATATGAATACGGAAATCCCCTCTCTTGGCACGTCTGATATGTGGAATTTGTACCCTATTTTATTATTCTATAATTGAACATTGCATACTAAAAATGTGTGATTTTAATGCTTAATTAATATGTTTTGCACCTTATCCTCTTTTGTGAGAAATTGAGAAAAATGGAATTTTAAGATTTATTTTATCTTACAATTTAATATGTAGATTTCTTTTATTCTTTTTTAGTTTTCTATTTTAATTGTAGAAAATAAATTGTTAAGAGGATCAATGAAGATTTGAAGGAGATTTGATAAGATATAAATTTTGAAGAAGAGATTTGAAGAGAGGATTTGGATCAATAAATACAAGATTGAATTCAAATTCAAAAAGATTTGGTCAAAGATTTGTTGAGGATTTTTAGTGCTGACTTTGCCATGGATTTTGCACTAGGATGGAGATTGAATCTCGATTTGACGTCAACTACAAGGTTGTAGATCTATCTCTTGTCTTTAATTGGAGATTTGTATCACCTCAATCCGATATCTGTAGACGAAGTTATCGCGATTTTACTAACTATTGTGCTGAAAGTACGGGATTTACTCCCACTTTAGGCCAATCCTCTAGAAATAGATATCCTCTCTCAACAACTTGGAGACAACTTCATACTCAGCCTCCACTTTTATTTTCTGCACTTTTCCTTTTAATTTATGCACTTTAGGTTTATGTTAGTGGTGCTTAATTATTAGTTCTTCAAGGATTGCTGGAGCGCTCCCATTGACAACGCAAGCTCCCAACTATTTGCAAATTTCTTCCGTTATTGTATTCAGGTTTTGTTACTTTAATTCTCTATTATTTTCTACTGTCTTCTTCTATTTATTTATTATGATCATTTGTCCTCTATCCATGGAGGAGTAGTTTTCTTAATATCTTGCATGCGGTAACTCTAGATTATGATTAATTCGAGGTCTTGTGCTTAATGTTTATTCATGATTTGTTCCCCTTAATTAATAATATAGCGATCGCGTGTTATTGGTTAGGGTTAATTCTAGGTTGATAGATCTTGACGATTGTAGGATTTATTGATTTAGGATTTGGAAACTTTTTGGGGAACTAATTAGATTTAATTAGGTTGTGCAATTGGGAAATAATCGATATGGGTTTTAAATGCTGAGATCTTAGTTTTAATTCCTGTATTAATAAATGCTTAGGGAATTGACAATCGTAGTCTCTTAAGTGAATTG
>QANU01036635.1:0-59093 GCA_003254905.1 Nissolia schottii | reverse complement strand
TATATTCACATGGTTAATCTTTTTGCTTGTTTTTATCATATATTTCAATATATCATATCATTAATGTAATTTCCAATGCAGGTTTATTTCACGGATACTCAAATTTGGTATGCAATCCTCTCAACTTTGTACGGCGGTGTTATTGGAGCCTTTGATGGTCTAAGAGAGGTCATAATTTCAATTTTATCCTATTTTTAGCTTGCTATCTCTGAAAAGAATTGGTGATCAATTATTTTATTGGCTTTCTATAGTTTTGCAAATCACGGGCACATTAAAATAAACCTATTTAATCGAGTTGAGAAATGTGCAGGATCCTTTTGGATACATTGTACTAGATCATGACTGGGATGTATTTTTATGAAATTTTGAAGTCTTCAATTTGTAAAGAAAGTTGGACTTAGTTTTTAGTTATGGGAGGACTTCAGATTGTAATCTTGAATGGATCGAAAATCTAGGAGAGGTCTTAATCAATTTTGTCCTATCTTTTAGCTTGTTATTTTTGAAAAGAATTTATGATCTATTATCTTATTGGCTTTCTACATTTTTGCTGTACATACTAAAAATGAAACATATTTAATCAAGTTGAGAAATTTATAAGATCCTTTTGGATTCATAGTACTGGATCATCATTTGCTTATAGTTTTGTAGAATTCAGAAGTCTTCAATAGGCAGGACACAATCTAGCTGGAAGAATGTCTTCCAGTTGTTACTTCCTTGTCACCCTTGATTGTATTTATTTGCTTTCTCATCAATAAAAAGCTCTCTTCCACGTCCAAAAAACCTTGGACTTTCCTTTTCATTTTATGGTTTAACTTCAGATTGGATAACTTTTATGGATCCCGAAAGAGAATACATCAATTCACAACCTTTTCATGCTATGGGTGAACTTTAATTGGACTACTTCTATGGATCCAAAAAGAGAATACTCCAATTCACAATCTTTTAACATTCAGTCAACGTCGTTGTCATTTTGGTTACGCAGATACACACACTGAGCATGCTAAGATCACGGTTCCAGTCATTGCCTGCTGCATTCAATACGTACTTGGTTCCTTCTGATAAGAAGAGGGAAAAAGGATATTCTCTTTCTCAAAGCAATCCACTGAGGTATACCACATTTTCAATGCTTAGTACGTTAAAATAAATTTACTCATTCATCTTCACTTGAATTTTGACGTCTGTATAGATTTCTGCCAGCAGAAGGAGTGAAGCTGCCAAATTTGCCCAATTATGGAATGAAATTATTTGCAGTTTCCGTGAGGAAGATCTCATCAGTGACAGGAAAGGCCTCAAAGCCAATCTCTATAGTTGCTTTCCATGTCCTATTTAGATATAAAACCATTCGTGTGTCTCTACTTAATAGCTTAAACTTTTGGGAGAGATGGTTGACATGGTATTTGAGCTCCTATGATTATGGGATCAATGACTCCATCCTTTTGCCCCATTCTTCTAAATAAATATTGAATTTCAGCACACTATAAAGGGGGGTCTGTGCATTGTCCATACTTTGTGGTCAGTGGGTTCTTGCGTGAGGGAGCATGTTAGATATAAAACCATGCGTGTGCCTCCCAAACAACTTAAGATTTTCGGAGAGATGGTTTATGACAGTATTTCTTCTCAGTCTTTTGATTTTCATGTGTTCATCACCTCTTTAGGACTAAACTATGTTTGCATGACTCCAGGGAGATGGATCTTTTGCTGGTTCCATATTCTTCGGATCCCAGCATGAAAATAATTCAGTGGCCACCATTTCTGCTTGCAAGCAAGGTCTGTGATTGGAATTTAATATTTTTGTTAGGTATCAGTTTATGGAATTGACTCTCAGTGAGCATTTACAGATTCCTGTAGCTCTGGACATGGCAACTCAATTTCGAGGAAGTGACTCTGATCTTTGGAAGCGCATATGTGCAGATGAATATATGAAGTGTGCTGTGATTGAATGCTATGAATCTTTTAAACATCTCCTACATGATTTGGTGATCGGTGAAACTGAAAAAAGGTAACATTTTGTATCATTTTTGTGTTGATGCATGTCAATGTTAGTTCACATTTCATATAAGAAGCACTATTTACGTAAGAGTATATTTAACATATTAGGTTAGTTTTTGATCTAATCATGATGTGGTTTGTGGCAGGTATATTTTAATTTATCCACAAGGTTGTGATGTCTGCAATCATTTCTCTCTGTTTCTTTGTGTTGCTATTCATGACAAACTTCTTCCAAACTTTTCAGATTTCGTTAGTGATTGTTTATTGGTCCAATCTAAATGAGTAGACATATATTTTCATTATGTAATTCTCAAGATTGATTGATTTTAAGTCACCCGTCTTCCTATTTCTATGTATCTTGTTTCATTTAAAATAAATGTTGATATTATACCCTTCAAACAGTCGTGGCCTTGGAAACTTTAAATGCTGCAATGGTAGGATGTGGTTGTGTTTGGTTTTGATAGATTTTTATTTTGTTTCTTGTATTCTTATAAGTTTTTATATCTTTTTTTTTAACTTGGCAGCATATGCAAGGAAAGTAACTTTCTTCTGCCTTAATATTATTATAGTACATTTTATTGCAAATTATATGTTTTAAAGTAGTGTTTCTTTTAGAAGTACCTTTATAATTTATTAGTTTTGATTGCATTTATTCATAATTCTATCTCTCATATGAATCGAGGTATTATGGTGAGAAATTGGATGGTTTATATGACCCTCCAAAAACATTTGTAGAATAATTTGATTACTCTTCCGACCCGAAATAAAATTTTGGAATAATTCAATGACCTGTGGTGGGTTAAATAGATGGCTTGGAGGACCATCTAATATATGGTGGGATAATTTGATTACTCGTTGACCCGAGAAAAAATTGTGGGACAATTCAAATACCTGTGGTGGGTTAAATAGATGGCATGGAGGACCATCTAATATATTGTGGGATAATTCAATGACCCGTGAAATTATTTTCGAAAATTTGATGGCCCATATGACCCTCGAAATTATGATGAAATAATTTGATTACTCGTCCGACCTGAGATAAAATTGTGGGATAATTCAATGACCTGTGATGGGTTAAATATATAGCATGGAGGACCATCTAATATATGGTGAGATAATTTGATTACTCCTCCGATCCGAAATAAAATTGTGGGATAATTCAATGACCTGTGGTGAGTTAAATAGATGGCATGGAGGACCATCTAATACATGGTAGGGTAATTTGATTACTTGTCCGATTCGAGATAAAATCGTGGGATAATTCAATGACCTGTGATGGGTTAAATAGATGGTATAGAGGACCATCTAATATACGGTGGGATAATTTGATTACTCGTTGACCCGAGATAAAATTGTGGGATAATTCAATGACCTGTGGTGGGTCAAATAGATGGCATGGAGAACCATCTAATATATTGTGGGATAATTCGATGACTCGCAAAATTATTGTCGAAAATTTGATGGCCTGTTCGACCCTCGAAATTATGATGAAAAAATTTGATTACTCGTCCAACCCAAGATAAAATTGTTGGATAATTCAATGGCCTGTGGTGGGTTAAGTAGATAGCACGGAAGACCATCTAATATATGGTGGAATAATTTGATTACTCGTCCGACCTGAGATAAAATAGTGGGATAATTCAATGACCTGTGGTGGGTTAAATAGATGACATGGAGGACCATCTAATATATGGTGAGAAATTTGATTGCTTGTCCGATCCGAGATAAAATTGTGTGATAATCCGACTCGAGATACAATTTTGGGATAATTCAATGACCTGTGGTGGATTAAAGAGATGGCACAGAGGACCAGAAAATATATGGTGAGTTAATTTGATTACTCGTCCGACCCGAAATAAAATTGTGGGATAATTCAATGACCTGTGATGGGTTAAATAGATGGCATAGAGGACTATCTAATATATGGTAGAATAATTTGATTACTTGTTCGACTAGAGATAAAATCGTGGGATAATTTAATAACCTGTGATGGGTTAAATAGATGACATGGAGGACCATCTAATTTATGGTGGGATAATTTGATTACTCGTTGACCCGGGATAAAATTGTAAGATAATTCAATAATCTGTGGTGGGTTAAATAGATGGCATGGAGGACGATCTAATATATTGTGGGATAATTTGGTGACCCGTGAAATTATTGTCAAAAATTTGATGGCCCGTACAACCCTCGTAATTATGATGAAATAATTTGATTACTCGTCCAACCTGAGATGAAATTGTGGGGTAATTCAATGATTTGTGGTGGGTTAAATAGATGGCATGGAGGACCATCTAATATATGTTTGGATAATTTGATTACTCGTTGACCCGAGATATAATTTTGGGATAATTCAATGAACCTGTGGTAGGTTAAATAGATGACATAGAGGACCATCTAATATATGGTGGGATAATTTGATTATTCATTGACCCGAGATAAAATAAGATAAGTCAATGACCTGGGAGGGTTAAATAGATGGCATGGAGGACCATCTAATATATTGTCGGATAATTCGATGATCCGTAAAATTATTGTCAAAAATTTGATGGCCCGTATAACCCTCGAAATTTTGACGAAATAATTTGATTATTCGTTCAACCCGAGATAAAATATTGGGATAATTCAATGACATGTGATGGGTTAAATAGATGGCACAGAAGACCATCTAATATATGGTGGGATAATTTGATTACTCGTCCGACTCGTGATTAAATCGTGGGACAATTCATTGACCTGTGGTGGGTTAAACAGATGGCATGGAGGACCATCAAATATATGGTGGGATAATTCGATGACCTGTGAAATTATTGTCAGAAATTTGATGGCCCGTATGACCCTCGAAATTATGGCGAGATAATTTGATTAATCGTCTTACCCGAGATATAATTTTGGGATAATTCAATGTCCTGTGGTGGGTTAAATAATTGGTATGGAGGACCATCTAATATATAGTGGGATAATTTGATTACTCGTCCGGCCCGAGATAAAATTTTAGTATAATTCAATGACCTGTGGTGGGATAAATAGATGGCATAGAGGACCATCTAATATATGGTGGGATAATTTGATTACTCGTTGACCCGAGATAAAATTGTAGGATAATTCAGGGACTTGTGGTGTGTTAAATAGATTGCATTGAGGACCATCTAAAATATGGTGGGATAATTCGACTACCCGTATGACCCTTGAAATTATGACGAGATAATTTGATTACTCGTCCGACCTAAGATAAAATTTTGAGATAATTCAATGGCCTGTGGTGGGTTAAATAGATGGCATGAAGGACCATCTAATATATGGTGGGGTAATTTGATTACTCGTCCGACTCAATATAAAATCGTGAGATAATTCAATGACATGTGGTGGGTTAAATAGATGGCATGGAGGACCATTTAATATATGGTGGGATAATTTGAGTACTCGTCTGGCCTGAAATAAAATTGTGGGATAATTCAATGACCTCTGGTTGGTTAAATAGATGACATAAAGGACTATCTAATACATGGTGGGATAATTTGATCACTTGTCCGACCCGAGATAAAATTTTTGGATAATTTAATGACTTGTGGTGTGTTAAGTAGATTGCATTGATGACAATGTAAAATTTGGTGGGATAATTCGATGACCTGTATGACCCTCGAAATTATGGCGAGATAATTTGATTACTCGTCTGACGCGAGATAAAAGTTTGGGATAATTCAATGACCTGTGATAGGTTAAATAGATGGAATGGAGGACCATCTAATATATGGTGGGATAATTCGATTACTCGTTGACTCGAGATAAAATTGTGGGATAAGTCAATGACATGTGGTGGGTTAAATAGATGGCACGGAGGACCATCTAATATATTGTGAGATAATTCGATGACCTATTAAATTATTGTCGAAATTTTGGTTGTCCGTATGATCCTCAAAATTTTGGCGAAATTATTTGATTACTCGTCTAACCCGAGATAAAATTGTGGGATAATTCAATGACTTATGGTGGGTTAAACAGATGGCATTGTGGACCATCTATTATATTGTGGGATAATTTGATTACTCGTTCGACTCGAAATAAAATTGTGTGATAATTCAATGACTTGTGGTGGGTTAAATAGATGACATGGAGGACCATCTAATATGTGGTAGGATAATTTGATTACTAGTCCGACCCGAAATAAAATCGTTGGATAATTCAATGACCTGTGGTGGGTTAAATAAATGGCATAGAGGACCATCTAATATATGGTGGGATAATTTGATTACACGTCCGACTCGAGATAAAATTTTAGGATAATTCAATGACTTGTGGTGTGTTAAATTGGTTGCATTGAGGACCATCTAAAATATGGTGGGATAATTCGATGACCCGTATGACCCTCAAAATTATGGCGAGATAATTTGATTATTCGTCCGACCCGAGATAAAATTTTAGGATAATTCAATGACCTGTCGTGGGTTAAATAGATGGTATAGAAGAACATCTAATATATGGTGAGATAATTCGATTACTCGTTGACCCGAGATAAAATTGTGGGATAAGTCAATGACCTGTGGTGGGTTAAACAGATAGCATGGAAAGCCGTCTAATATGTTGTAAGATAATTTGCTAAACCTGTGAAATTATTGTCGAAAATTTGATGGTCTGTGTGTCCCTCGAAATTTGGACGAAAGTATTTGATTAATCTTCCGACCCAGGATAACATTATGGGATAATTCAATGACCTGTGGTGGGTAAAATAGTTGGCATTGAGGACCATCTAATAAATGGTGGGATAATTTGATTACTCGTTCGACCTGAAATAAAATTGTGTGATAATTCAATGACTTGTGGTGGGTTAGATAGATGGCAGGGAGGACCATCTAATATATGGTAGGATAAGTTGATTACTCGTTCGACCCGAGATAAAATCGTTTGATAGTTCAATGACCTGTGGTTGGTTAACTAAATGGCATAGAGGACCATCTAGTACATGGTGGGATAATTCGATGACCTTTGAAATTATTGTCAAAAATTTCATAGCCCATATGACCTCGAATTTTTGGCGAGACAATTTGATTACTCGTCCGACCCAAGATAAATGTTTGGTATAATTCAATGACATGTGGTGGGTTAAATAGATGGCACGGAGGACCATCTAATATATGGTGGGATAATTTGATTACTCGACCGACCCGAGATAAAATGGTGGGATAATTCAATGACCTATGTTGTGTTAAATAGATGGCATAGAAGGTCATCTAATATATGGTGAGATAATTCGATAACCCGTGAAATTATTGTCGAAAATTTGATGGCTCGTATGACTCTCGAAATTATGGCGAGATAATTCGATTACTCGTCCGACCCGGGATAAAATCGTGAGATAATTCAATGACCTGTGGTGGTTTAAATAGATGGCATGGAGGACCATCTAATATATGGAGGGATAATTCGATGACCTGTGAAAATATTGTCAGAAAGTTGATGGCTCGTATGACCCTCGAAATTATAGCGAGATAATTTGATTAATCGTCCTACCCAAGATAAAATTTTGGGATAATTCAATGACTTGTGGTGGGTTAAATAATTGGTGTGGAGAACCATCTAATATATGGTGAGATAATTCGATTACTCGTCTGACCCGAGATAAAATTTTAGTATAATTCAATGACCTGTAGTGGGATAAATTGATGGCATGGAGGACCATCTAATATAGGGTGGGATAATTTGATTACTCGTTGACCCGAGATAAAATTGTAGGATAATTCAATGACTTGTGGTGTGTTAAATAGATTGCATTGCGGACCATCAAAAATATGGTGGGTTAATTCGATTACCCGTATGACCCTCAAAATTATGGCGAGATAATTTGATTACTCGTTCGATCCGAGATAAAATTTTGAGATAAGTCAATGACCTGTGGTGGGTTAAATAGATGGCGTGGAAGACCATCTAATATATGGTGGGGTAATTTGATTTATAGTCTGACCCGATATAAAATCGTGGGATAATTCAATGACCTGTGTTGGGTTAAATAAATGGTATGGAGGACCATCTAATATATGGTGGTATAATTTGATTACTCGTCCGACCCGAGATAAAATTTTGGGATAATTCAATGGCCTTTGGTGGGTTAAATAGATGACATGGAGGACCATCTAATATACGGTGGGATAATTTGATTACTCGTTGAACTGAGATAAAATTGTGGGATAATTTAATGACCTATGGTAGGATAAATAGATGGCTTAATTGGATGACCCGTGAAATTATTGTCAGAAATTTGATAGCCCGTATGACCCTCGAAATTACTGCGAGATAATCCGATTACTTGTCCGACCCGTGATAAATTTTGGGATAATTCAGTGACCTGTGGTGGGTTAAATAGATGGAATGGAGGACCATCTAATATATGGTGGGTTAATTTGATTACTTGTCCGACCCGAGATAAAACTTTGGGATAATTCAATGACTTGTGGTGGGTTAAATAGATGGAATGGAGGACCATCTAATATATGGTGGGATAATTTGATTACTCGTTGACCCGAGATAAAATTGTAGGATAATTCAATGACTTGTGGTGTGTTAAATAGATGGCATGGAGGACCACCTAATATATGATGGGATAATTCGTTGAGTCAAGAAAGTTAAGAAGATTATGGACAAGTCCTTTTCATCGAGAAGGTAGTCACAATTATCTTTTTACAAATACTTACATTATACTATTTTTTTTCAAATTGTTAATGCTTGATCCTTTCTTGACTGAAGTTATTTTCTACTTATATGAATTTATTAACTATTGCTTTGTTGTTTTAGTGTTTGCGTATGAGCTGGAACTTTCTGGATGTCGAGCTTCGTTGTTTTGTTATGAAGTGTGTATGATTCTAATTTTTTTCATGGAATTCTTTCAGAAAGTGGATGTGACGAGATTGATAATTTGATTAAATTTTCAGTGAGTTGGGCACCATTGTAGAGGTAAGATGACTTTAAATTATAGGTATTGAATAAAGATTAGTTTTCTTTTTCTTACAGGTGTTTGGAATATTTAGGATTTCTTTCATAGTTTTGCTTCTTCTTTTTTTCTACTTTGGTTTTCCTTCTGTTAGTGTTTCCTGCCTTGTAAATGCAACTGAAAATCAAGGTCTCTGATTTCACATCCTTTTAATTTTAGTTATTTTCTCTTGAAACTCAAGAAAGTTAAGAAGCGCATGGGTCAAGTCCTTTTTATCGACAAGGTAGCCACAATTTTCTTATTACATATATTCACATTATACTAATTTTTGTTTTCATGCTTGTTAATGCTTGATCCCTTCCTGACTGAAGCTATTCTCTATTCAAATAAATTTATTAACTATGACTTTGTTTTTTTTAGTGTTTGCGTATAAGCTTAAACTTTCAGGATGTCGAGCTCCGTTGTTTTGCTATAGCTTTGTATATGATTCTAATTCTTTCATGGAATTGATTTGGAGACCCTCAAATGTCTCCACATTGATGCTCAACACTTCAATACTATTCTAGCATCCTCTGTATTTAAGGTAAGTATTTATAGCTCTCTGATCTCGTATTTTGTTCTTTATTGGCCCATTATGAAGCAGTTAGGCTTACATATTTTTGTTATGTAATTATGAAGATTGATTGGTTTAAAGTTATTGTCTTCCCTTTTTCATGTTTCCTATTTTATTAAAATTAAATGTTGACATTATACCCTTATCATAATTCAATGACCGTAGGACTCTCAAAATTATTGTAGGATAATTGGATGGCTTACATGACCCTCTACAATTTAGGGATAACCCGATATGCAGTGCACGCGGTGGCGGGCACGGGCTGATTTTCGCTCGTGCCCGTCGAGTATTTTGGTTGCCACTGCGATGCATGTAAATGTTGATCACATGGTATTTGATAATGCCTAGCGGTGTGGAATGGATGCTTTCGGATGTTTTCGTTTCCTTAAAGGCCTTCTGGCAAATGTGGGGTGCAGTTAGTTCGGTTGAGCTGATTCTTTGATGTGTTGGCGTGTGAGTGGTGATTAGGTTGCCAATGATTGCCTGTGGTAGGTTAAAAAGATGGCACGGAGGACCATCCAATATATGGTGGGATAATTTGATTACTCGTCCGACCCGAGATAAAATTTTGGGGTAATTCAATGACTTGTGGTGGGTTAAATAGATGGCATTGAGGACCATCTAATATATGGTGGGATAATTTGATTACTCGTTGACCCGAGATAAAATTGTGGGAGAATTCAATGACCTGTGGTGGGTTATATAGATGGCATGGAGGACCATCTAATATATGGTGTGATAATTCGATAACCCGTAAAATTATTGTTAGAATATTAATGGCCCATATGACCCTCGAAATTATGGCCAGATAATCTGATTACTCGTACGACCCGAGATAAAATTTTGGGATAATTCAATAACTTCATATGGGTTAAATAGATTGCATGGAGGACCATCTAATATATGGTGGGATAATTTGATTACTCGTCCGACCCGAGATAAAATTTTGGGATAATTCGATGACCTCTGGTGGGTTAAATAGATGGCATAGACGACCATCTAATATATGGTGGGAAAATTCGAGGAAATCATCTCAGGTCGGACGAGTAATCAAATTATCTCATCATAATTTCGAGGGTCATACGGGCCATCAAATTTTTGACAATAATTTTGGGATGATTCGATGACCTCTGGTAGGTTAAATAGATGGCATAGAGGACCATCTAATATATGGTGGGAAAATTCGAGGACCCGTGAAATTATTGTCGAAAATTTGATGGCCCGTATGACCCTCGAAATTATGATGAGATAATTTGATTACTCGTCCGACCTGAGATGATTGAATGACCTATCATGGGTTAAATAAGTGGCATGGAGGACCATCTAATATATGGTGGGACAATTTGATTACTCGTACGACCCGAGATAAAATTTTGGGATAATTCAATGACCTATGGTGGGTTAAATAGATGACACGGAGGATCATCTAATATATGGTAGGATAATTTGATTACTCGTTGACCCGAGATAAAATTGTGGGATAATTCAATGACTTGTGGCGGGTTAAATAGATGACATGGAGGACCATCTAATATATGGTGGGATAATTCGATGACCTGTGAAATTATTTTCGAAAATTTGATGGCCCCTATGACCCTTGAGATTATGGCGAGATAAAATTTTGGGATAATTCAATGACTTGTGGTGGGTTAAATAAATGACACGGAGGACCATCTAATATATGGTGGGATAGTTTGATTACTCATTAACCCGAGATGAAATTGTGGGATAATTCAATGATATGTGGTAGGTTATATAGATGGCATGGAGAAGCATCTAATATATGGTGTGACAATTTGATAACCGGTGAAATTATTGTCGAAAATTAGATGGCTCGTATATCCCTCGAAATTATGACGAGATCAATTGATTACTCGTCCGACCCGAGATAAAGCTGTGGGATAATTCAATAACGTATGGTGGGTTGAATAGACGACATTGAGGACCATCTAATATATGGTAGGATAATTCGAGGACCCGTGAAATTATTGTCGAAAATTTGATGGCTTGTATTACCCTCGAAATTATGACGAGATAATTTGATTACTCGTAAGACCTCAGATAATTCAACGACCTGTGGTGCGTCAAATAGGTGGCATGGAGGACCATCTATTATATGGTGGGACAATGTGATTACTCGTCTGACCCGAGATAAAATTTTGGCATAATTGAATGACCTATGGTGGGTTAAATAGATGGTATGGAGGACCATCTAATATATGGTGGGATAATTTGATTACTCATTGACCCGAGCTAAAATTGTGGGATAATTCAATGACCTATGGTGATTTAAATAGATGGCATGGAGGACCATTTAATATATGGTGAGATAATTCGATGACCCGTGAAATTATTGTCGAAAATTTGATGGCCCCTATGACCCTTGAAATTATGGCGAGATAAAATTTTAGGATAATTCAATGACTTGTGGTGGGTTAAATAGATGACACGGAGGACCATGTAATATATGGTGGGATAATTTGATTACGCGTTGACCCGGATTGAAATGGTAGGATAATTCATTGACCTGTGGGGGGTTAAATAGATGACATGGAGGACCATCTAATATATGGTGTGACAATTTGATGACCGGTGAAATTATTGTCGAAAATTAGATGGCCCGTATGTCCCTCGAAAGTATGACGAGATCATTTGATTACTCGTCCGACCCGAGAAAAAATTGTGAAAAAATTCAATGACCTTTGGTGGGTTAAATAGATTGCATACAGGACCATCTAATATACGGTGGCATAATTCGAGGACCCGTGAAATTATTGTTGAAAATTAGATGGCCCGTATGTCCCTCGAAATTATGACGAGATCATTCGATTACTCGTCCGACCCGAAAAAAAATTGTGGGAAAATTCAATGACTTGTGGTGGGTTAAATAGATGGCATAGAGGACCATCTAATATATGGTGGTATAAGTCGAGGACCCGCGAAATTATTGTCGAGAATTTGATAGCCCGTATGACCCTCGAAATTATGGCTAGATAATTCGATTACTCCTCCGACCCGAGATAAAATTCTGGGATAATTCGATGACTTGTGGTGGGTTAAATAGATGGCATAGTGGAGCATCTAATATATGGTACGATAATTTGATTACTCGTCCAACGTAAAATAAAATTTTGGTATAATTCAATGACTTGTATTGAGTTAAATAGATGGCACGGAGGACCATGTATTATACGGTAGGATAATTTGATTACTCGTTGACCCGAGATAAAATTGTGGGATAATTCAATGACCTGTGGTTAGTTAAATAGATGGCATAGAGGACCATCCAATACATGGTAGGATAATTTGATTAATCCTTGGCCCGAGATAAAATTGTAAGATAATTCAATGACCTGGGGAGGGTTAAATAGATGGCATGGAGGACCATCTAATATATTGTGGGATAATTCGATGACCCGTGAAATTATTGTGAAAAATTTGATGGCTCGTATGACTCTCGAAATTATGACGAGATAAAATGGTGGGATAATTCAATGACCTGTGATGGTTTAAATAGATGGCACGGAGGACTATCTGATATATGGCGACATAATTTGATTACTCGTCCGACCTGAGATAAAATCGTGGGATAATTCAATGACTTGTGGTGGGTTAAATAGATGGTATGGAGGACCATTTAATATATGGTAGGATAATTTTTGTACTCGTCCGACCCGAAATAAACTTTTGGGATAATTCAACGACCTGTGATTGGTTAAATAGATGGCATAAAGGACCATTTAATATATGGTGGGATAATTTGATTACTCGTCCGACCCGAGATACAATTTTGGCATAATTCAATGACCTGTGGTGGGTTAAATAGATGACACGGAGGACCATAAAACATATGGTAGGATAATTTGATTACTCGTCCGACCTGAAATAAAATTGTGGGATAATTCAATGACCTGTGGTGGGTTAAATAGAAGGCATGGAGGACCATCTAATATATGGTAGGATACTTTGATTACTTGTCCGACTCGAGGTAAAATCATAAGATAATTCAATGACCAGTGATGGGTTAAATAGATGGTATAGAGGACCATCCAATTTATGGTGGGATAATTTGATTACTCGTTGACCCGAGATAAAATTGAAAGATAATTCAATGACCTGTGAAAGGTTAAATAGATTGCATGGAGGACCATCTAATATATTGTGGGATAATTCAATGACCCGTGAAATTATTGTCGAAAACTTGATGGCCCTTACGAGCCTCGAAATTATGACAAAATAATTTGATTACTCGTCCAACCAAAGCTAAAATATTGGGATAATTCAATGACCTGTGATAGGTGAAATAGATGGTACGAAGGACCGTCTAATATATGGTGGGATAATCTGATTACTCGTCCGACCCAAGATAAAATCGTGGGATAATTCAATGACCTGTGGTTGGTTAAATAGATGGCTTGGAGGACCATCTAATATATGGTGGGAAATTTGATTACTCGTCCGACACGAGATAACATCGTGGGATAATTCAATGACCTGTGGTTAGTTAAATAGATGACATAAAGGACCATCTAATAAACGGTGGGATAATTTGATTACTTATCCGGCCCGTGAGAAAATTTTGGGATAATTCAATGACTTGTGGTGTGTTAAATAGATTGCATTGATGACCATCTAAAATATGGTGGGATAATTCGATGACCCGTATGACCCTCAAAATTGTGGCGAGATAATTTGATTACTCATCCGACCCGAGATAAAATTTTGGGATAATTCAATGACCTGTGGTGGGTTAAATAGATGGCATGGAGGACCATGTAATATATGCTGGGATAATTCGATTACTCGTTGACCAGAGATAAAATTGTGGGATAAGTCAATGACTTGTGGTGGGTTAAATAAATGGCATGGGGGACCATTTAATATATTGTGAGATAATTTGATAACCCGTGAAATTATTGTCGAAAATTTGATTGTCTGTATGACCCTCGAAATTTTGACGAAATAGTTTGATTGCTCGTCCGTCTCGAAGTATAATTTTGGCATATAATTAAATGACCTATGGTGAATTAAATAGATGACATCGAAGACCATCTAATATATGGTGGCATAGTTTGATTACTCCTCCGACCTGAAATAAATTACTCGTCCACCGCCTTTTTTTTTTCATTTCAGTTCCCTGCTTTCCTAGGAGTAGTTGTAATCATAGCAATCTCTTCAACCTTGACAATCTTTTCCCCCCTTTCTGCACTGTAACTTGCACCATAATCCTTCGCTCCAGCAAGGATAGCTTTGTAATTAGAATCACTTCGACCTTTATTTGAATTAATTTACGTTTCCAATTCTTGCTCTCCACTTCTCTCTTACTTATACAATTCACGCCCTTGTTCTTCACCTGAGAACGCCTCAATCACTTGTCCCCATTAAACATTCTTTTGTGTAAGTGCCGGAAGATTCCTCAAAATTATTTCGCGTGAAACATTATCAATTACCACTAAAAATAACTACCCAGATAAACAATTTGTTTGGCAGACACAAGTGTCTCTCAAATCCTGCTAGTAATTAGGGGTGTTCATGGGCCGGGCCGGGCCGAGTTAGCCTATACTCAAGCCCGACTCTATATTTAAAGCGGGTCAATTTTGAGGACCCAGACCCGACCCTAGACCCGATAAGCCCGATCATCTTCGGGTCAAGTAAAAACGCGGGTTTAGACCGGGCCAAAGCGGGCCAAAATAAATTTTTAAAAAATCAGAAACAACAAAAACAAAAACAAAAACAGCAAAAACAAAAATAGAAACAACAAAAACAGATGGAATTGAAACAGAAGCAGAAACAGCAGAAGCAGAAACAGCAACAGCAGAAACAGAAACAGCATAAAAGAAATAGCGAAGAAATTCATGACAAATCATGACAAATGGAGTAAATGGAGTAATAAATCCCCATTTGTTTTCAAGTATACCTAAAGAGTAATAAAATGGAGTAAATCATGACAAATCAACTCAAAATTATAAAATAACAAGCAATTATTATAACAAATCAACATCAACATCTGGCAAGTGACAAATCAACATCAACATCAAGTATTATAACAAATCAATATTCACACTTCAATACAAGTGAAGTGACAAAGGCATCAATTGGAAAAATTTACATCAACATCCAAAACAACTACTTCCCCATAACAATTACTAGTGGTAATATTCACCAAATCATGCTCCCATACCCCATACCAAAGGCAATTTTCAACCAAATTCAATGGTAATATCAACATTTATTGCAGCTACAGAACAAGGGAAGTGTCGGCTTATCAAGGGACGACAAGTGCGGCAACGACGAGGCAACGACAAGCGAAGCAATTGGAGGGACAAGGCAAGCTCAGCGACGAGGCATGTAAAAAATTAGGGGAAGCAGATAAAAGAAGTAATTAATATTCTTAACATTAATTATTAGAATTTAATTTGATTCAATGTATTGTACATGTATTTTAGCATGTCAAGTAATCACACCCCGCTGTATATATATATGGTTGACCTTTTAAAGTAGTTATGAGAAAGTCGCACAATTATAGTAATAATTTATTTTATTTGAAACAATTATAATGGTGTGTTAATATACATTATTAAATATTTATGTATAAATTTTTATATTATCAAAATTTAATTCATACTTTTTTTTACACATAATTCATACTATATATAATAAAAACTTACTATCCTTTTTTTTATTTTAACTTTTATAAAATAATTAAATATAATAATTAAGTTTAGTTTGTGTACCAAGACAATATAAAATAACTTTAGAATTAAAAAAATTAAAAATTGTCAAGCTAAGTGAGTACTATCTAACATGATAGTGATTTAACAATTTTTTGAATTTTTATTGGCCTTAATAACACATATTATATTTAGCATAAAATTAACTATTAAATCTTAGTCCGTCATTCTAAATAGTCTAGCTCGGCCCTGAGCACATTCTCATAGTGATTTCATATTTCATATTCCATATTCATACTAAAATGTATAACAAAATTGTAATTGCAATGAAACACTATTAAGTCAAGTGACGCAACAATGTAAACGAAGCAGGAGGCAGCATATGTAGCACGCGCCGCATGCCTATTTAAGGCCGGGTGCATGGAGTGAAAACGGACTTCCATTGAATTGAAAAATCTCCGGTCTCTCAATTCGAAGGGCTCAAAACATTTTCAACTCAATTTCAACAAATCGAATCAATGCGCGCTCTCTCCCTCTCTCTCTTTCTCGCCCTATGCCTCCGGAAAATACTGTTCTTCCTATCGTTCTTTCTCAATCTCACATCCAACCACCATACCTCTCTCTTTCTTTCTCTCTCTCTCTCTCTCTCAACACTCGTCTCTGCTTCTTGCAGAAAAATTTCTCTATCTTTTCTATTTTCTTGATCTTTTAGATTTCATTTCTTTGATTCCTTGCGTTCCTCTTGTTCTGGTCGCAATAGCGATGATACGCACGCATTCTACGCTCCAGCATAATCTGAGATCCACGTTCTCTTCTTGATTACAGGTACGTGCGTTTAACATTTTATGCAATCAATTAATCCAACTTCCATGTTATACTCAAACATCGCCATGTTCTTGGAGATTATTAATTAATTGCATTCTATTCTTGAATCTCAATCTTTAACTTATTAATCTTGCTCATCTTGCAATACACTTGAATATGAATCTTATTTTCGGTTGGTTCTTGAAAATCATCATCATCTAAAGAATGATAATGCGTATGATTTGATTTTACATACGAGGAATTGAATTTTCCGAGTGCATTGTAGAGTGTTAACTTAGTTTTGCATCACACTTGAATAGGAATCTCGGTCCGGTTGGTTCCCGGGAAAATCATCATCTGAAGAATAATAATCTGAATGATTTGATTTCATATATGGGGAATTGAATTTTCCTAGTGCATTGTGGAGTGTTAACATGATTTTTGTGCTATAGGAGTGAGTTAATGTAGTTTCTGTGAGCGAGTGCAGGGAAACAGAGAGCAGAATAGGCATAGGTAGACAGAGAGGCAGAGCGTGGAGGTGGCGGAGAGGGAACAAATAAAGAAGAATGTCGAATGACGAAGGAGCGTCGACGTCGGCGGGGCAGCAGTCCTTGACGCGGCGGCCTTCAAGAAGCGCCGCCACCACCACCTTCTCCATGGAAGTGTTCGACAACGACGTGGTGCCCTCCTCACTCGCCTCCATCTCTCCGATTCTCCGCGTCGCCAACGAAATCGAAAGCGAGCGCCCCAGGGTTGCCTATCTGTGTGCGTATCGGATCATTGATGCTTCACACGTTCATCTTTCATAAGTAACCTGCGTTCTTAATTTAATCGCTGAAAATTGAAATGGTGTGTGTGCAATTGCTGTGTAATAATTGGCAGGTAGGTTCTATGCCTTCGAGAAAGCGCACAGGCTGGATCAGACCTCAAGCGGGCGTGGCGTCAGGCAGTTCAAGACGTTGCTGCTGCAGCGATTGGAGAGGGTAAGTCCGTCATTTCATTTGTTCCCTTTCTCAACTGACTGCATCATGCAAAATGTTCTGTTAGAGTTTAGATCGTGCATTGTAATTGTACACTCAGTAATCAGTAATTTGGTGGATCATCATAATGTAGTAATTGTAGTGGATGTGGACAATAAAATGACCAGAACATTAGGTCAGATGGCATATGAACTCCATGGCTTATTGGCTGGAAATGTTAGCATAGTTACGGGTGAAAATATCAAACCTTCTTATGGTGGTGATGATGAGGCATTTCTACGCAAGGTTATATCTCCCCTATACCAAGTAATAGAAAAGGTATGACTTTGTCTGGGCATGAACATTGTGATGGTCAAGTACCAGTGTTCTCTGGATGACTTGTAATGATCATTTAATTAATCCAGGAAGCCAAGAGGAACAGAAATGGAACGGCTCTTCACTCAGCATGGTGCAACTATGATGATCTAAATGAGTATTTCTGGTTTGTTTCCTTTTGTATTTCATCTCTGAATTTGACTTTGTTGGGCCGTTTCATCCTTTGTTAATTGACATTTTCTTTGTTGCATTCTATTGCAGGTCACCTGACTGCTTTTCTCTTGGATGGCCCATGCGTGATGATGGCGAATTTTTTAAATCAACGAGTAATCTGACAAAAGTATGTATATTCTAAGAAGTCACTGGCCTGATTGTAAGATTATTTAGTTCACTAATATAAATTTCATATCAGGGAAGAAAGGGTGCTCCAAGAAAATCTGGAAAAACTGGCAAATCAAATTTTGTTGAGACGCGAACATTCTGGCACATCTTCCGCAGTTTTGATCGTCTTTGGACCTTTTTTGTACTGGGTTTGCAGGTAAATGTTTCAACAGAAGGAAATTATTTTGGCAATATCTACCCATATTGTGCTTAATTTGGTTATGACAAGGCTTTGACATTCTTATTATAGGTGATGTTCATTATTGCATGGGATGAGATTTCACTAATGGATATTTTTCAGATGGATGTCTTATATAATCTCTCTAGTATATTCATCACAGCTTCGATTCTGCGCTTACTTCAAAGTACGGTACATTCACTTAAGTTGCTCCTGTTAAAGTGAACCCATCATGTTACTATCGGAATCCATAGTAACAATTTTTTTTTACTGATGGCCTGATCATGCTTTTAGTTGAAGAAGCTTGACATTTTGTTTGTAGGAAATTGCATTAAGTATGACTAATACAAACTTCAGAAGTTATATAAGAAAGTCAGATGGGGCTGAATTATATTTTAGCCTTTTTGTGGCATGTCATGTTCAATTGAAGCTGATGTCTCTGAATAAACAATGCAATATTGTCAGTGTTCTTTCACTTGGTCAATATTCCCTGTTTCCTAGTCAGGTGCATACTATTTGTTCTTAACATGTTTGTCCTATTAATTTTTCAAGTATTTTTATTCAGAAAGGAAATTTTGTAATGACAATTTCTACAAGGATCAATCAATTCTTTGGAGTATCTATCCACAAAATGTTCTTCCAATATTTCAGATTGAGTGTAAAAATTGTTTTCTTCATTTTTTGTCAATAAGGTTTGAAGGGTTTGGAAGAAGAGAAAAGGTCAAGATCCTGTAGAACCGTACTGCGTTTGCAATTCTGTGGTTCACTTAGTTAGAAATGCTCGGATTTTTCAGTGTTTCAGTGTCTTTAGATTTGTTGTGGGAAAGAATAAGGTTCTTGGCTTCTCTTTGGTGCTTAGCTCATAATGGGTTTTTAAGGGGGGGTTTCTGTTTCTGATGTACATAGTCCATAGGGACTGGGCTGCCATTGCTCACTGTTATTCTATTCTTGAGTTAATTTTGTGGGCTCTCTGTAATCTTATCCTGTCTTTGTATTTTTCTTCTTTCTTAATGAATTTCTTTCCTGTATCAAAAAAATATGTTCTTCAATGCTAGTTTTTATTTCTACCATTTTTGCGGCTAACATTTGCTAAATTTGAATCATGCTTCCGTTTATGGAAACAAATGATGAGTTGTTCCCTTTTTTTTGTGTTGAAGTAGCCAAGTTTTTGCTTATAATATCTTCCTTTTAGTCTTTTTGACTGTCTTATTTTTCTTATTCCTTGTTTACAGAAATTTACTGTCTCTTCTCTTCCTCTTTATTTTGATTTAGGTATCTTAGACCTGATCCTGAACTTTCCAGGCTTTCTTCTGTGGAGATTCACTGATGTGCTTAGAAATATTCTCAAAGTCATTGTCAGTCTGTTTTGGGTTATCATTCTTCCACTCTTCTATGTGCATTCCTTCAAGGGTGCACCTCAAGCTCTCAAGCAGTTACTTTCCTTTCTTAACCAAATAAAGGGCGTTCCACCACTGTATATCTTTGCAGTTGCATTGTATATGCTTCCAAATTTACTAGCAGCTGTTCTCTTTCTTTTCCCAATGCTCAGGCGTTGGATCGAAAACTCAGACTGGCACATAGTTAGGTTATTCTTATGGTGGTCTCAGGTACTCAGGTTGTCTTATTCTCTTATGTATTTAGCTATTTCTCTTTGTGGTTCTAACTTGAAAATATTCTATTTGTAAGAAATTTCTTTCAATGTAATTATTGGTTATTTTAAAAGTAATCAAAAATTTTACAAGAGCCTAGAAATCAGCGAGGAACAGTTTTTTCAGTGAATTTTGTTCAAATAGAAAAGACTGATATCTTTCATGTGAAGAGCATCTAGCTAATATTGGGGTCGCTTCTTTTATTTAATAATTAGGGTCGCTAGAGTATCATTTGGATAGTAATTGGTTTTTTCTCCCCCTGTAGCCAAGAATATATGTTGGAAGAGGAATGCAAGAAAGTCAATTTGTGCTCCTAAAGTAAGTTTCAACTACTGAAGTAATTTATGGCATTGGCCCCTTGTTTATTGTTCCATCATCTAAATTCCTTTTTCAATCTCCAGGTACACTATTTTCTGGGTGTTGCTTTTGGCTTCCAAATTTTTAGTCAGCTTTTTTGTCCAGGTAAAGATTTTACATGTGCTGAAGTTGTTACTTACCTATTAAACTAGGCTCGAATGGCTCTTGATGTTGTTTGGCCTCTCTTAACTGTTGTATTTATCTTCAGATAAAACCTCTAGTTAAGCCAACAAAGGACATAATGAGCATTCAACATGTTGCTTTTGGTTGGCACGAGTTTTTCCCCAATGGTAGTTTCATCTCTCTCTCTCTTTTTTTTAATCTTTTTCCCTTTTTATTTCTTTGTATTTGATTGCATTGTAACTTGCCGTTCTTTTTACTGATCTAACATTTTCTGGTATATGCAGATCGAAATAACTATAGTGCAGTTCTTGCTCTATGGGCTCTTGTACTTCTGGTGTGTATGCCATGTTTCTTGCTTATATTCACATGGTTAATCTTTTTGCTTGTTTTTATCATATATTTCGATATATCATATCATTATTGTAATTTCCAATGCAGGTTTATTTCACGGATACTCAAATTTGGTATGCAATCCTCTCAACTTTGTACGGCGGTGTTATTGGAGCCTTTGATGGTCTAGGAGAGGTCATAATTTCAATTTTATCCTATTTTTAGCTTGCTATCTCTGAAAAGAATTGGTGATCAATTATTTTATTGGCTTTCTATAGTTTTACAAATCACGGGCGCATTAAAAAAAACTTATTTAATCGAGTTGAGAAATGTGCAAGATCCTTTTGGATACATTGTACTAGATCATGACTTGCATGTATTTTTATGAAATTTTGAAGTCTTCAATTTGTAAAGAAAGTTGGACATAGTTTTCAGTTATGGGAGGACTTTAGATTGTAATCTTGAATGGATCGAAAATCTAGGAGCGGTCTTAATCAATTTTGTCCTATCTTTTAGCTTGTTATTTTTGAAAAGAATTTATGATCTATTATCTTATTGGCTTTCTACATTTTTGCTGTACATACTAAAAATGAAACATATTTAATCAAGTTGAGAAATTTATAAGATCCTTTTGGATTCATAGTACTGGATCATCATTTGCTTATAGTTTTGTAGAATTCAGAAGTCTTCAGTAGGCAGGACACAATCTAGCTGGAAGAATGTCTTCCAGTTGTTATTTCCTTGTCACCCTTGATTGTATTTATTTGCTTTCTCATCAATAAAAAGCTCTCTTCCACGTCCAAAAAACCTTGGACTTTCCTTTTCATTTTATGCTTTAACTTCAGATTGGATAACTTTTATGGATCCCAAAAGAGAATACATCAATTCACAACCTTTTCATGCTATGGGTGAACTTCAGATTGGACTACTTCTATGGATCCAAAAAGAGAATACTCTAATTCACAATATTTTAACATTCAGTCAGCGTGGTTTTCATTTTGGTTACGCAGATACACACACTGAGCATGCTAAGATCATGGTTCCAGTCATTGCCTGCTGCATATTCAATACGTGCTTGGTTCCTTCTGATAAGAAGAGGGAAAAAGGATATTCTCTTTCTCAAAGCAATCCACTGAGGTATACCACATTTTCAATGCTTAGTACGTTAAAATAAATTTACTCATTCATCTTCACTTGAATTTTGATGTCTGTATAGATTTCTGCCAGCAGAAGGACTGAAGCTGCCAAATTTGCCCAATTATGGAATGAAATTATTTGCAGTTTCCGTGAGGAAGATATCATCAGTGACAGGAAAGGCCTCAAAGCCAATCTCTGTAGTTGCTTTCCTTGTCCTATTTAGATATAAAACCATTCGTATGTCTCTACTTAATAGCTTAAACTTTTGGGAGAGATGGTTGACATGGTATTTGAGCTCCTATGATTATGGGATCAATGACTCCATCCTTTTGCCCCATTCTTCTAAATAAATATTGAATTTCAGCACACTGTAAAGGTGGGTCTGTGCATTGTCCATACTTTGTGGTCAGTGGGTTCTTGCGTGAGGGAGCATGTTAGATATAAAACCATGCGTGTGCCTCTGCCAAACAACTTAAGATTTTCGGAGAGATGGTTCATGACAGTATTTCTTCTCAGTCTTTTGATTTTCATGTGTTCATCACCTCTTTAGGACTAAACTATGTTTGCATGACTCCAGGGAGATGGATCTTTTGCTGGTTCCATATTCTTCGGATCCCAGCATGAAAATAATTCAGTGGCCACCATTTCTGCTTGCAAGCAAGGTCTGTGATTGGAATTTAATATTTTTGTTAGTTATCAGTTCATGTAATTGACTCTCAGTGAGCATTTACAGATTCCTGTAGCTCTGGACATGGCAACTCAATTTCGAGGAAGTGACTCTGATCTTTGGAAGCGCATATGTGCAGATGAATATATGAAGTGTGCTGTGATTGAATGCTATGAATCTTTTAAACATCTCCTACATGATTTGGTGATCGGTGAAACTGAAAAAAGGTAACATTTTGTATCATTTTTGTGTTGATGCATGTCAATGTTAGTTCACATTTCATATCAGAAGCCCTATTTATGTAAGAGTATATTTAACATATTAGGTTAGTTTTTGATCTAATCATGATGTGGTTTGTGGCAGGTATATTTTAATTTATCCACAAGGTTGTGATGTCTGCAATCATTTCTCTCTGTTTCTTTGTGTTGCTATTCATGACAATCTTCTTCCAAACTTTTCAGATTTCGTTAGTGATTGTTTATTGGTCCAATCTAAATGAGTAGACATATATTTTCATTATGTAATTCTCAAGATTGATTGATTTTAAGTCACCCGTCTTCCTATTTCTATGTATCTTGTTTCATTTAAAATAAATGTTGATATTATACCCTTCAAACAGTTGTGGCCTTGGAAACTTTAAATGCTGCAATGGTAGGATGTGGTTGTGTTTGGTTTTGATAGATTTTTATTTTGTTTCTTGTATTCTTATAAGTTTTGATATCTTTTTTTTTAACTTGGCAGCATATGCAAGGAAAGTAACTTTCTTCTGCCTTAGTATTATTATAGTACATTTTATTGCAAATTATATGTTTTAAAGTAGTGTTTCTTTTAGAAGTACCTTTATAATTTATTAGTTTTGATTGCATTTATTCATAATTCTATCTCTCATATGAATCGAGGTATTATGGTGAGAAATTATAGTTAGATAATTGGATGGTTTATATGACTCTCCAAACATTTGTAGAATAATTTGATTACTCTTCCGACCCGAAATAAAATTTTGGGGTAGTTCAATGACATGTGGTGGCATGGAGGACCATCTAATACATGGTAGGATAATTTGATTACTTGTCCGATCCAAGATAAAATCGTGGGATAATTCAATGGCTTGTGATGGGTTAAATAGATGGCATAGAGGACCATCTAATATATGGTGGAATAATTTGATTACTCGTCCGACCTGAGATAAAATCGTGGGATAATTCAATGACCTGTGGTGGGTCAAATAGATGACATGGAGGACCATCTAATATATGGTGAGAAATTTGATTGCTTGTCCGACCCGAGATAAAATTGTGGGATAATCCGACCCGAGATAGAATTTTGGGATAATTCAATGACCTGTGGTGGGTTAAAGAGATGGCACAGAGGACCATAAAATATATGGTGAGATAATTTGATTACTTGTCTGACTCGATTCAATGACCTGTGATGGGTTAAATAGATGGCATAGAGGACTATCTAATATACGGTGAGATAATTTGATTACTCGTTGACCCGAGATAAAATTGTGGGATAATTCAATGACCTGTGGTGGGTCAAATAGATGGCATGGAGAACCATCTAATATATGGTGGAATAATTTGATTACTCGTCTGACCTGAGATAAAATCGTGGGATAATTCAATGACCTGTAGTGGGTTAAATAGATGACATGGAGGACCATCTAATATATGGTGAGAAATTTGATTGCTTGTCTGACCCGAGATAAAATTGTGGGATAATCCGACTCGAGATAGAATTTTGGGATAATTCAATGACCTGTGGTGGGTTAAAGAGATGGCACAGAGGACCATAAAATATATGGTGAGATAATTTGATTACTTGTCTGACCCGATTCAATGACCTGTGGGTTAAATAGATGGCATGGAGAACCATCTAATATATTGTGGGATAATTTGATGACCCGTGAAATTATTGTCGAAAATTTGATAGCCCGTATGACCCTCGAAATTATGACGAAATAATTTGATTACTCGTTCAACCTGAGATGAAATTGTGGGGTAATTCAATGATTTGTGGTGGGTTAAATAGATGGCATGGAGGACTATCTAATATATGTTTGGATAATTTGATTACTCGTTGACCTGAGATATAATTTTGGGATAATTCAATGAACCTGTGGTAGTTTAAATAGATGGCATGGAGGAACATCTAATATATGGTGGGATAATTTGATTATTCGTTGACCCGAGATAAAATAAGTTAAGTCAACGACCTGGGAGGTTTAATTGGTAGCATGGAGGACCATCTAATATATTGTCGGATAATTCGCTGATCCGTGAAATTATTGTCAAAAATTTGATGGCCCGTATAACCCTCGAAATTATGACGAAATAATTTGATTATTCGTCCAACCCGAGATAAAATATTGGGATAATTCAATGACATGTGATGGGTTAAATAGATGGCACGGAGTACCATCTAATATATGGTGGGATAATTTGATTACTCGTCCAACCCGTGATGAAATCGTGGGACAATTCAATGACCTGTGGTGGGTTAAATAGATAGCATGGAGGACCATCAAATATATGGTGGGATAATTTGATGACCTGTGAAATTATTGTCAGAAATTTGATGGCCCGTACGACCCTCGAAATTATGGCGAGATAATTTGATTAATTGTCTTACCCGAGATAAAATTTTGGGATAATTCAATGTCCTGTGGTGGGTTAAATAATTGGTATGGAGGACCATCTAATATATAGTGGGATAATTTGATTACTCGTCCGGCCCGAGATAAAATTTTAGTATAATTCAATGACCTGTGGTGGGATAAATAGATGGCATGGAGGACAATCTAATATATGGTGGAATAATTTGATTACTCGTTGACCCGAGATAAAATTGTAGGATAATTCAATGACTTGTGGTGTGTTAAATAGATTGCATTGAGGACCATCTAAAATATGGTGGGATAATTCGATTACCCGTAGGACCCTTGAAATTATGACGAGATAATTTGATTACTCGTCCGACTTGAGATAAAATTTTGAGATAATTCAATGGCCTGTGGTGGGTTAAATAGATGGCATGGAGGACCATCTAATATATGGTGGGGTAATTTGATTACACGTCCGACTCGTTATAAAATTGTGAGATAATTCAATGACCTGTTGTGGGTTAAATAGATGGCATGGAGGACCATCTAATATAAGGTGGGATAATTTGAGTACTCGTCTGACCCAAAATAAAATTGTGGGATAATTCAATGACCTCTGGTTGGTTAAATAGATGACATAAAGGACTATCCAATACATGATGGGATAATTTGATTACTTGTCTGACCCGAGATAAAATTTTGGATAATTTAATGACTTGTGGTGTGTTAAATAGATTGCATTGATGACCATGTAAAATTTGGTGGGATAATTCGATGACCCGTATGACCCTCGAAATTATGGCGAGATAATTTGATTACTCGTCTGACGCGAGATAAAATTTTGGGATAATTCAATGACCTGTGGTAGGTTAAATAGATGGCATGGAGGACCATCTAATATATGGTGGGATAATTCGATTACTCGTTGACTCGAGATAAAATTGTGGGATAAGTCAATGACATGTGGTGAGTTAAATAGAAGACACGGAGGACCATATAATATATTGTGAGATAATTCGATGTCCTATTAAATTATTGTCGAAAATTTGATTGTCCGTATGACCCTCAAAATTTTGGCGAAATTATTTGATTACTCGTCCTACTCGAAATAAAATTGTGTGATAATTCAATGACTTGTGGTGGGTAAAATAGATGACATGGAGGACCATCTAATATATAGTAGGATAATTTGATTACTAGTCCGACCCGAAATAAAATCGTCGGATAATTCAATGACCTGTGGTGAGTTAAATAGATGGCATGGAGGATTAGCTAATATATGGTGGGATAATTTGAGTACTCATCCTACCCAAAATAAAATTGTGGGATAATTCAATGACATGTGGTGGGTTAAATACATGGCATAGAGGGCCATCTAATATATGGTGGAATAATTTGATTATACGTCTAACTCGAGATAAAATTTTAGGATAATTCAATGACTTGTGGTGTGTTAAATTGATTGCATTGAGGACCATCTAAAATATGGTGGGATAATTCGATGACCCGTATGTCTCTCAAAATTATGGCGAGATAATTTGATTACTCGTCCGACCCGAGATAAAATTTTAGGATAATTCAATTATCTGTCGTGGGTTAAATAGATGGTATAGAAGACCATCTAATATATGGTGAGATGATTCGATTACTCATTGACCCGAGATAAAATTGTGGTATAAGTCAATGACCTGTGTGGGTTAAATAGATGGCATGGAAAGCCGTCTAATATGTTGTGAGATAATTTGCTAAACCTGTGAAATTATTGTCGAAAATTTGATGGTCTGTATGTCCCTCGAAATTTGGACGAAAGTATTTGATTACTCGTCCGACCCGAGATAAAATTAGGGGATAATTCAATGACCTGTGGTGGGTAAAATAGATGACATTGAGGACCATCTAATAAATGGTGGGATAATTTGATTACTCGTTCGACCCGAAATAAAATTGTGTGATAATTCAATGACTTGTGGTGGGTTAAATAGATGGCAGGGAGGACCATCTAATATATGGTAGGATAAGTTGATTACTCGTCCGACCCGAGATAAAATCGTTTGATAGTTCAATGACCTGTGGTTGGTTAAATAAATGGCGTGGAAGACCATGTAGTACATGGTGGGATAATTCGATGACCTGTGAAATTATTGTCAAAAATTTGATAGCCCGTATGACCCTTGAAGTTTTGGCGAGACTATTTGATTACTCGTCCAACCCGAGATAAATGTTTGCTATAATTCAATGACCTGTGGTGGGTTAAATAGATGGCACGGAGGACCATCTAATATATGGTGGGATAATTTGATTACTCGACCGACCCGAGATAAAATGGTGGGATAACTCAATGACCTATATTGTGTTAAATAGATGCCATAGAGAGCCATCTAATATATGGTGGGATAATACGATAACCCGTGAAATTATTGTCAAAAATTTGATGGCTCGTATGACTCTCGAAATTATGGCGAGATAATTCGATTACTCGTCTGACCCGAGATAAAAGCGTGAGATAATTCAATGACCTGTGGTGGTTTAAATAGATGGCATGGAGGACCATCTAATATATGGAGGGATAATTCGATGACCTGCGAAAATATTGTCAGAAATTTGATGGTCCGTATGACCCTCGAAATTATAGCGAGATAATTTGATTAATCGTCTCACCCGAGATAAAATTTAGGGATAATTCAATGACCTGTAGTGGGTTAGATAATTGGTATGGAGGACCATCTAATATATGGTGGGATAATTTGATTACTCGTCTGACCTGAGATAAAATTTTAGTATAATTCAATGACCTGTGGTGGGATAAATTGATGCCATGGAGGACCATCTAATATATGGTGGGATAATTTGATTACTCGTTGACCCGAGATAAAATTGTAGGATAATTCAATGACTTGTGGTGTGTTAAATAGATTGCATTGACGACCGTCTAAAATATGGTGGGATAATTCGATTACCCGTATGACCCTCGAAATTATGGCGAGATAATTTGATTACTTGTTCGACCCGAGATAAAATTTTGAGATAATTCAATGACCTGTGGTGGGTTAAATAGATGGCATGGAAGACCATCTAATATATGGTGGGGTAATTTGATTGCTCGTCCGATCTGATATAAAATCGTGGGATAATTCAATGACCTGTGGTGGGTTAAATAGATGGCATGGAGGACCATCTAATATATGGTGGATAATTTGATTACTCGTCCGGCCCGAGATAAAATTTTGGGATAATTCAATGGCCTGTGGTGGGTTAAATAGATGGTATGGAGGACCATCTAATATACGGTGGGATAATTTAATTACTCGTTGAACTGAGATAAAATTGTGGGATAATTTAATGACCTATGGTAGGATAAATAGATGGCTTAATTGGATGACCCGTGAATTTATTGTCAGAAGTTTGATGGCCTGTATGACCCTCGAAATTACGGCGAGATAATCTAATTACTCGTCCGGCCCGAGATAAATTTTGGGATAATTCAGTGACCTGTGGTGGGTTAAATAGATGGAATGGAGGACCATCTAATATATGGTGGGATAATTTGATTACGCGTTGACCCGAGATAAAATTGTAGGATAATTCAATGACTTGTGGTGTGTTAAATAGATGACATGAATGATGATCTAATATATGGTGGAGTAATTGGATGACCCGTGAAATTATTGTCAGAAATTTGATGGCCCGTATGACCCTCAAAATTATGGCGAGATAATTTGATTGGTCGTCCGTCCTGAGATAAAATTATAGGATAATTCAATGACTTGCAGTGGGTTAAATAGATGGCATGGAGGACCACCTAATATATGATGGGATAATTCGTTGAGTCAAGAAAGTTAAGAAGATTATGGACAAGTCCTTTTCATCGAGAAGGTAGTCACAATTATCTTTTTACAAATACTTACATTATACTATTTTTTTTTTCATAATTGTTAATGCTTGATCCTTTCTTGACTGAAGTTATTTTCTACTTATATGAATTTATTAACTATTGCTTTGTTGTTTTAGTGTTTGCGTATGAGCTGAAACTTTCAGGATGTCGAGCTTCGTTGTTTTGTTATGAAGCGTGTATGATTCTAATTTTTTTCATGGAATTCTTTCAAAAAGTAGATGTGACGAGATTGATAATTTGATTAAATTTTCGGTGAGTTGGGCACCATTGTAGAGGTAAGATGACTTTAAATTATAGGTATTGAATAAAGATTAGTTTTCTTTTTCTTACAGGTGTTTGGAATATTTAGGATTTCTTTCATAGTTTTGCTTCTTCTTTTTTTCTACTTTAGTTTTCCTTCTGTTAGTGTTTCCTGCCTTGTAAATGCAACTGAAAATCAAGGTCTCTGATTTCACATCCTTTTAATTTTAGTTATTTTCTCTTGAAACTCAAGAAAGTTAAGAAGCGCATGGGTCAAGTCCTTTTTATCGACAAGGTAACCACAATTTTCTTATTACATATATTCACATTATACTAATTTTTGTTTTCATGCTTGTTAATGCTTGATCCCTTCCTGACTGAAGCTATTTTCTATTCAAATAAATTTATTAACTATGACTTTGTTTTTTTTAGTGTTTGCGTATAAGCTTAAACTTTCAGGATGTCGAGCTCCGTTGTTTTGCGATAGCTTCGTATATGATTCTAATTCTTTCATGGAATTGATTTAGAGACCCTCAAATGTCTCCACATTGATGCTCGACACTTCAATACTATTCTAGCATCCTCTGTATTTAAGGTAAGCATTTATAGCTCTCTGATCTCATATTTTGTTCTTTATTAGTCCATTATGAAGCAGTTAGGCTTACATATTTTCGTTATGTAATTATGAACATTGATTGGTTTAAAGTTATTGTCTTCCCTTTTTCATGTTTCCTATTTTATTAAAATTAAATGTTGACATTATACCCTTATCATAATTCAATGACCGCAGGACTCTCAAAATTATTGTAGGATAATTGGATGGCTTACATGACCCTCTACAATTTAGGGATAACTCGATATGCAGTGCACGCGGTGGCGGGCACGAGCTTATTTTTGGCTCGTGCCCATCGAGTATTTTGGTTGCCACTGCGATGCATGTACATGTTGATCACATGGTATTTGATCATGCCTAGTGGTGTGGAATGGATGCTTTCGGATGTTTTCGTTTCCTTAAATGCCTTCTGGCAAATGTGGGGTGCGGTTCGTTCGGTTGAGCTGATTCTTTGATGTGTTGGCGTGTGAGTGGTGATTAGGTTGCCAATGATTGCCTGTGGTGGGTTAAAAAGATGGCACGGAGGACCATCCAATATATGGTGGGATAATTTGATTACTCGTCCGACCCGAGATAAAATTTTGGGGTAATTCAATGACTTGTGGTGGGTTAAACAGATGGCATTGAGGACCATCTAATATATGGTGGGATAATTTGATTACTCGTTGCCCCGAGATAAAATTGTGGGAGAATTCAATGACCTGTGGTGGGTTATATAGATGGCATGGAGGACCATCTAATATATGGTGGGATAATTCGATGACCTGTGGTGGGTTAAATAGATGGCATGGAGGACCATCTAATATATCGTGGCATGGTTTGATGACCCGTTACCCATCGGACTCGAGATAAAATTGTAGGATAAGTCAATGACCTGTGGTGGGTTATATAGATGGCATGGAGGACCATCTAATATATGGTGTGATAATTCGATGACCCGTAAAACTATTGTCAGAATATTGATGGCCTGTATGACCCTCGAAATTATGGCGAGATAATCTGATTACTAGTACGACCTGAGATAAAATTTTGGAATAATTCAATAACGTCAGATGGGTTAAATAGATTGCACGGGTCATCTAATATATGGTAGGATAATTTGATTACTCGTTGACCCGAGATAAAATTGTGGGATAATTCAACGACCTGTGGCGGGTTAAATAGATGACATGGAGGACCATCTAATATATGGTGGGATAATTGGATGACTCGTGAAATTATTGTCAAAAATTTGATGGCCCCTATGACCCTTGAGATTATGGCGAGATAAAATTTTGGGATAATTCAATGACTTGTGGTGGGTTAAATAAATGACACGGAGGACCATCTAATATATGGTGGGATAATTTGATTACTCATTAACCCGAGATGAAATTGTGGGATAATTCAATGATATGTGGTAGGTTATATAGATGGCATGGAGAAGCATCTAATATATGGTGTGACAATTTGATAACCGGTGAAATTATTGTCGAAAATTAGATGGCTCGTATATCCCTCGAAATTATGATGAGATCAATTGATTACTCGTCCGACCCGAGATAAAGTTGTGGGATAATTCAATAACCTATGGTGGGTTGAATAGACGACATTGAGGACCATATAATATATGGTAGGATAATTCGAGGATCCGTGAAATTGTTGTCGAAAATTTGACGGCTTGTATGACCCTCGAAATTATGACGAGATAATTTGATTACTCGTCAGACCTGAGATAATTCAATGACTTGTGGTGCGTTAAATAGGTGGCATGGAGGACCATCTATTATATGGTGGGACAATGTGATTACTCGTCCAACCCGAGATAAAATTTTGGCATAATTGAACGACCTATGGTGGGATAAATAGATGGTACGGAGAACCATCTAATATATGGTGGGATAATTTGATTACTCATTGACCCGAGCTAAAATTGTGGGACAATTCAATGACCTATGGTGATTTAAATAGATGGCACTGAGGACCATTTAATATATGGTGAGATAATTCGATGACCCATGAAATTATTGTCAAAAATTTGATGGCCCCTATGACCTTTGAAATTATGACGAGATAAAATTTTAGGATAATTCAATGACCTGTGGTGGGTTAAATAAATGACACGGAGGATCATCTAATATATGGTGGGATAATTTGATTACTCGTTGACCCGGGATGAAATTGTGGGATAATTCATTGACCTGTGGTGGGTTAAATAGATGACATGGAGGACCATCTAATATATGGTGTGACAATTTGATGACCGGTGAAATTATTGTCGAATATTAGATGGCCCGTATGTCCCTCGAATATATAACGTGATCATTTGATTACTCGTCTGACCCGAGATAAAATTATGGGAAAATTCAAGGACCTGTGGTGGGCTAAATAGATGGCATAGAGGACCATCTAATATCTGGTGGGATAATTCGAGGACCCGTGAAATTATTGTCGAAAATTTCACGGCCCGTATGACCTTTGAAATTATGACGAGATAATTTGATTACTCGTCCGACCTGAGATAATTAAATGACCTTTGGTGTGTTAAATAGGTGGCATGGAGGACCATCTAATATATGGTGGGACAATTTGATTACTCGTTGACCCGAGATAAAATTGTGGGATAATTCAATGACCTGTGGTGGGTTAAATAGATGGCAGGGAGGACCATCTAATATATTGTGGGATAATTCGATGACCCGTGAAATTATTGTCAAGAATTTGATGGCCCCTATGACCCTTGAAATGATGGCGAGATAAAATTTTAAGATAATTCAATGACTTGTGGTGGGTTAAATAGATGACACAGAGGACCATCTAATATATGGTGGGATAATTCGATTACACGTTAACCCGAGATGAAATTGTGGGATAATTCAGTAATATGTGGTGGGTTGAATAGATGGCATGGAGGATCATCTAATAGATGGTGTGGCAATTTGATGACAGGTGAAATTGTTGTCGAAAATTAGATGGCCTGTATATGCCTCGAAATTATGGCGAGAAAATCCGATTACTCGTCCGACCCGTGATAAAATTCTGGGATAATTTGATGACCTGTGGTGTGTTAAATAGATGGCGTAGAGGATCATCTAATATATGGTGGGATAATTTGATCACTCATCCGACCCGAGATAAAATTTTGGTATAATTCAATGAACTTTATTGGGTTAAATAGATGGCACGGAGGACCATGTAATATATGGTGGGATAATTTGATTACTCGTTGACTCGAGATAAAATTGTGGGATAATTCAATAACTTGTGGTGGGTTAAATAGATGGCATGGAGGACGATCTAATATATGGTGTGACAATTTTATGACTCGAGAAATTATTGTCGAAAATTAGATGGCCCGTATGTCTCTCAAAATTATGACGAGATCATTTGATTACTCGTCCGAACCGAGATAAAATTGTGAGAAAGTTCAATGACCTGTGGTGGGTTTAATAGATGCCATAGAGGATCATCTTATATATGGTGGGATAATTCGAGGATCCGTAAAATTATTGTCGAAAATTTGATGGCCCGTGTGACCCTCGAATTTATGACGAGAAAATTTGATTACTCGTCCAACCTGAGATAATTGAATGACCTATGGAGGGTTAAATAGGTGGCATGGAGGGCCATCAAATATATGGTGGGACAATTTGAATACTCGTTCGACCCGAGATAAAGTTTTGGGATAATTCAATGACCTATGGTGGGTTAAATAGATGGCACAGATGACCATCTAATATATGGTGGGATAATTTGATCACTCATTGACCCGAGATAAAATGGTGGGATAATTCAATGACCTGTGGTGGGTTAAATAGATGGAATGGAGGACTATCTAATATATGGTGGGATAATTCGATTACCCGTGAAATTATTATCGAAAATTTGATGGCTCCTATGACCCTCGAAATTATGGCGAGATAATCTGATTACTCGTCCGACACGAGATAAAATTTTCGGATAATTCAATGACTTGTGGTGGGTTAAATAAATGACACGTAGGACCACCTAATATATGGTGGGATAATTTGATTAATCGTTAACCCGAGATGAAATTGTGGGATAATTCAATGATATGTGGTGGGTTAAATAGATGGCATGGAGAACCATCTAATATATGGTGTAACAGATTGATGACTGGTGAAATTATTGTCGAAAATTAGATGGCCCGCATATCCCTCAAAATCATGACGAGATCAATTGATTACTCGTCCGACCCGAGATAAAATTGTGGGATAATTCAATAACCTGTGGTGGGTTGAATATATGGCATTAAGGACCATCTAATATATGGTGAGATAATTTGATTACTCGTTGACCCGAGATGAAATTGTGGGATAATTCAATGATATGTGATGGGTTAAATAGATGGCATGGAGGACCATCTAATATATGGTGTGACAATTTGATGACCGGTGAAATTATTGTCCTAAATTAGATGGCCCGCATATCCCTCGAAATTATGACGAGATCAATTGATTACTCGTCCGACCCAAGATAAAATTGTGGGATAATTCAATAACCTGTGGTGGGTTGAATCGATGACATTAAGGACCATCTTATATATGGTGGGATAATTTGATTACTCGTTGACCCAAAATAAAATTGTGGGATAATTCAATGACCTGTGGTGGGTTATATAGATGGCATGGACGACCATCTAATATATGGTGGGATAATTTGATTACTCGTCCGACCCGAGGTAAAATTTTGGGGTAATTCGATGACCTGTGGTGGGTTAAATAGATGGCATTGAGGACCATCTAATATACGGTGGGATAATTCGAGGACCCGTGAATTTATTGTCAAAAATTTGATGGCCCGTATGACCCTCGAAATTATGACGAGATAATTTGATTACTCGTCCGACCTGAGATAATTTAATGACCTGTGGTGGGTTAAATAGGTGGCATGGAGGACCATCTAATATATGGTGGGACAATGTGATTACTCGTTCGACCCGAGATAAAATTTTGGGATAACTCAATGACCTATGGTGGGTTAAATACATGGCATAGAGAACCATCTAATATATTGTGGGATAATTTGATTACTCATTGACGTGAGATAAAATTGTGGGATAATTCAATAACCTGTGGTGAGTTAAATAGATGGCATGGAGGACCGTCTAATATACGGTGGAATAATTCGATGACCCGTGAAATTTATGTCGAAAGTTTGATGGCTCCTATGACCCTTGAAATTATGGCGAGATAAAATTTTAGGATAATTCAATGACCTGTGGTGAGTTAAATCGATGACACGAAGGATCATCTAATATATGGTGGGAGAATTTGATTACTCGTTGACCCGAGATGAAATTGTGGGATAATTCAATGACATGCGGTGGGTTAACTAGATGACATGGAAGACCATCTAATATATGGTGTGACAATTTGATGACCGGTGAAATTATTGCCGAAAATTAGATGGCCCGTATGTCCCTCGAAATTATGACGAGATCATTTGATTACTCGTCCGACACGAGAAAAAATTGTGGAAAAATTCAATGACCTGTGGTGGGTTAAATAGATTGCATACAGGACCATCTAATATACGGTGGCATAATTCGAGGACCCATGAAATTATTGTCAAAAATTTGATGGCCCGTATGACCCTCGAAATTATGGCGAGATAATTCGATTACCCGTCCGACCCGAGATAAAATTCTGGGATAATTCGTTGACCGGTGGTGGGTTAAATAGATGGCATAGAGGACCATCTAACATATGGTGTGACAATTTGTTGACCTGTGAAATTATTGTCGAAAATTAGATGGCCCGTATGTCCCTCGAAATTATGACGAGATCATTTGATTACTCGTCCGACCCGAGAAAAAATTGTGGGAAAATTCAATGACATGTGGTGGGTTAAATAGATGGCATAGAGGACCATCTAATATATGGTGGGATAAGTCGAGGACCCGCGAAATTATTGTCGAGAATTTGATAGCCCGTATGACCCTCGAAATTATGGCTAGATAATTCGATTACTCGTCCGACCCGAGATAAAATTCTGGGATAATTTGATGACCTGTGGTGGGTTAAATAGATGGCATAGAGGAGCATCTAATATATGGTGCGATAATTTGATTACTCGTCCAACCTAAGATAAAATTTTGGTATAATTCAATGACTTGTATTGAGTTAAATAGATGGCACGGAGGACTATGTATTATATGGTGGGATAATTTGATTACTCATTGACCCGAGATAAAATTGTGGGATAATTCAATGACCTGTGGTTGGTTAAATAGATGTCATAGAGGATCATCCAATACATGGTGGGATAATTTGATTAATCGTTGACCCGAGATAAAATTGTAAGATAATTTAATGACCTGTGGTGGGTTAAATAGATGGTATGAATGACCATCTAATATATTGTGGGACAATTTGATTACTCCTTGGCCTGAGATAAAATTGTAAGATAAATCAATGACCTGGGGAGGGTTAAATAGATGGCGTGGAAGACCATCTAATATATTGTGGGATAATTCGATGACCCGTGAAATTATTGTCAAAAATTTGATGGCTCGTATGACTCTCGAAATTATGACGAGATAAAATATTGGGATAATTCAATGACTTGTGATGGGTTAAATAGATGGCACGAAGGACTATCTGATATATGGAGGGATAATTTGATTACTTGTCCGACCTGAGATAAAATCGTGGGATAATTTAATAACCTGTGGTGGGTTAAATAGATGGCATGGAGGTTCATTTAATATATGGTGGGATAATTTTAGTACTCGTCCGACCCGAAATAAAATTTTGGGATAATTCAATGACCTGTGGTTGGTTAAATAGATGGCATAAAGGACCATTTAATATATGGTGGGATAATTTGATTACTCGTCCGACCCGAGATATAATTTTGGCATAATTCAATGTCCTGTGGTGGGTTAAATAGATGGCACGGAGGACCACAAAACATATGGTAGGATAATTTGATTACTCGTCCGACCCGAAATAAAATTGTGGGATAATTCAATGACCTGTGGTGGGTTAAATAGAAGGCATGGAGGACCATCTAATATATGGTAAGATAATTTGATTACTTGTCCGACTTGAGGTAAAATCGTAGGATAATTCAATGACCTGTGATGGGTTAAATAGATGGAATAGAGGACCATCTAATTTATGGTGGCATAATTTGATTACTCGTTGACCCGAGATAAAATTGAAAGATATTCAATGACCTGTGGAGGGTTAAATAGATTGCATGGAGGACCATCTAATATATTGTGGGATAATTCGATGACTCATGAAATTATTGTCGAAAATTTGACGGCCCTTATGAGCCTCGAAATTATAACAAAATAATTTGATTACTCGTCCAACCAAAGCTAAAATATTGGGATAATTCAATGACCTGTGATGGGTGAAATAGATGGCACGAAGGACCATCTAATATATGGTGGGATAATCTAATTACTCGTCCGACCTGAGATAAAATCGTGGGATAATTCAATGACCTATGGTGGGTTAACTAGATGGCTTGGAGGACCATCTAATATATAGTGAGAAATTTGATTACTCGTCCGACACGAGATAACATCGTGGGATAATTCAATGACCTGTGGTTAGTTAAATAGATGACATAAAGGACGATCTAATATACGGTGGGATAATTTGATTACTTGTCCGGCCCGTGATAAAATTTTGGGATAATTCAATCACTTGTGGTGTGTTAAATAGATTGCATTGATGACCATCTAAAATATGGTGGGATAATTCGATGACTCGTNCGATGACCCGTATNCAATGACCTGTGGTTAGTTAAATAGATGACATAAAGGACGATCTAATATACGGTGGGATAATTTGATTACTTGTCCGGCCCGTGATAAAATTTTGGGATAATTCAATCACTTGTGGTGTGTTAAATAGATTGCATTGATGACCATCTAAAATATGGTGGGATAATTCGATGACTCGTATGACCCTCAAAATTATGGCGAGATAATTTGATTACTCGTCCGACCCGAGTTAAAATTTTGGGATAATTCAATGACCTGTGGTGGGTTAAATAGATGACATGGAGGACCATGTAATATATGCTGGGATAATTCGATTACTCGTTGACCATAGATAAAATTGTGGGATAAGTCAATGACTTGTGGTGGGTTAAATAGATGGCATGGGGGACCATTTAATATATTGTGAGATAATTCGATGACCCGTGAAATTATTGTCGAAAATTTGATTGTCTGTATGACCCTCGAAATTTTGACGAAATAGTTTGATTGCTCGTCCGTCTCGAAGTATAATTTTGGGATATAATTAAATGACATATGGTGGATTAAATAGATGACATGGAGGACCATCTAATATATGGTTGCATAGTTTGATTACTCGTCTGACCTAAAATAAATTACTCGTCCACCACCTTTTTTTTTTCATTTCATTTCCCTGCTTTCCTAGGAGTAGTTGTAATCATAGCAATCTCTTCAACCCTGACAATCTTTTCCCCCCTTTCTGCACTGTAACTTGCAACATAATCCTTCGCTCCAGCAAGGATAGCTCTGTAATTAGAATCACTTCGACCTTTATTTGAATTAATTTACGTTTCCAATTCTCGCTCTCCACTTCTCTCTTACTTATACAATTCACGCCCTTGTTCTTCACCTGAGAACGCATCAATCNAGTTATAATCATAGCAATCTCTTCAACCCTGACAATCTTTTCCCCCCTTTCTGCACTGTAACTTGCACCATAATCCTTTGCTCCAGCAAGGATAGCTTTGTAATTAGAATCACTTCGACCTTTATTTGAATTAATTTACGTTTCCAATTCTCGCTCTCCACTTCTCTCTTACTTATACAATTCACGCCCTTATTCTTCACCTGAGAACGCATCAATCACTTGTCCCCATTAAACATTCTTTTGTGTAAGCGCCGGAAGATTCCTCAAAATTATTTCGCGTGAAGCACTATCAATTACCACTAAAAATAACTACCCACATAAACAATTTGTTTGGCAGACACAAGTGTCTCTCAAATCCTGCTAGTAATTAGGGGTGTTCATGGGCCGGGCCGAGTTGGCCTATACCCGAGCCCGGCCCTATATTTAAATCGGGTCAATTTTGAGGACTCGGACCCGACCCTAGACTCGATAAGCCCGATCATCTTTGGGTCAAGTAAAAACGCGGGTTTAGACCGGGCCAAAGCGGACCAAAATAAATTTTAAACAAATCAGAAACAGCAAAAACAAAAACAAAAACAGCAAAAACAAAAATAGAAACAACAAAAACAGATGGAATTGAAACAGAAGCAGAAATAGCAGAAGCAGAAACAGCAGCAGCAGAAACAGAAACAACATAACAGAAATAGCGAAGAAATTCATGACAAATCATGACAAATGGAGTAAATGGAGTAATAAATCCCCATTTGTTTTCAAGTATACCTAAAGAGTAATAAAATGGAGTAAATCATGACAAATCAACTCAAAATTATAAATAACAAGCAATTATTATAACAAATCAACATCAACATCGGGCAAGTGACAAATCAACATCAACATCAAGTATTATAACAAATCAATATTCACACTACAATACAAGTGAAGTGACAAAGGCATCAATTGAAAAAATTTACATCAACATCCAAAACAACTACTTCCCCATAACAATTACTAGTGGTAATATTCACCAAATCATGCTCCCATACCCCATACCAAAGGCAATTTTCAACCAAATTCAATGGTAATACCAACATTTATTGCAGCTACAGAACAAGGGAAGTGTCGGCTTACCAAGGGACGACGAGTACGGCAACGACGAGGCAACGACAAGCTAAGCAATTGGAGGGACGAGGCAAGCTCAGCGACGAGGCATGTAAAAAATTAGGGGAAGCAGATAAAAGAAGTAATTAATATTCTTAACATTAATTATTAAAATTTAATTTGATTCAATGTAGTGTACATGTATTTTAGCATGTCAAGTAATTATGAGAAAGTCGCACAATTATAGTAATAATTTATTTTATTTGAAACAATTATAATGGTGTGTTAACATACATTATTAAATATTTATGTACAAATTTATATATTATCAAAATTTAATTCATACTTTTTCTTACACATAATTCATACTATATATAATAAAAACTTACTATCCTTTTTTTTTTATTTTAACTTTTATAAAATAATTAAATATAATAATTAAGTTTAGTTTTTGTACCAAGACAATATAAAATAACTTTACAATTAAAAAAATAAAAATTGTCAAGTTAAGTGAGTACTATCTAACATGATAGTGATTTAACAATTTTTTAAATTTTTATTGGCCTTAATAGCACATATTATATTTAGCATAAATCGTAGTCCGTCATTCTAAATAGTCTAGCTCAGCCATGAGCACATTCTCATAGTGATTTCATATTTCATATTCCATATTCCATATTCATACTAAAATGTATAACAAAATTGCAATTGCAATGAAACACTGTTAAGTCAAGTGACGCAACAATGTAAACGAAGCAGGAGGCAGCGTATGTAGCACGCGCGGCATGCCTATTTAAGGCCGGGTGCATGGAGTGAAAACGGACTTCCATTGAATTGAAAAATCTCCGGTCTCTCAATTCGAAGGGCTCAAAACATTTTCAACTCAATTTCAACAAATCGAATCAACGTGCGCTCTCTCCCTCTTTCTCAATCTCACATCCAACCACCATACCTCTCTCTTTCTTTCTCTCTCTCTCTCAACACTCGTCTCTGCTTCTTGCAGAAAAATTTCTCTATCTTTTCTATTTTCTTGATCTTTTAGATTTCATTTCTTTGATTCCTTGCGTTCCTCTTGTTCTGGTCGCAATAGCGATGATACGCACGCATTCTACGCTCCAGCATAATCTGAGATCCACGTTCTCTTCTTGATTACAGGTACGTGCGTTTAACATTTTATGCAATCAATTAATCCAACTTCCATGTTATACTCAAACATCGCCATGTTCTTGGAGATTATTAATTAATTGCATTCTATTCTTGAATCTCAATCTTTAACTTATTAATCTTGCTCATCTTGCAATACACTTGAATATGAATCTTATTTTCGGTTGGTTCTTGAAAATCATCATCATCTAAAGAATGATAATGCGTATGATTTGATTTTACATACGAGGAATTGAATTTTCCGAGTGCATTGTAGAGTGTTAACTTAGTTTTGCATCACACTTGAATAGGAATCTCGGTCCGGTTGGTTCCCGGGAAAATCATCATCTGAAGAATAATAATCTGAATGATTTGATTTCATATATGGGGAATTGAATTTTCCTAGTGCATTGTGGAGTGTTAACATGATTTTTGTGCTAGAGGAGTGAGTTAATGTAGTTTCTGTGAGCGAGTGCAGGGAAACAGAGAGCAGAATAGGCATAGGTAGACAGAGAGGCAGAGCGTGGAGGTGGCGGAGGGGGAACAAATAAAGAAGAATGTCGAATGACGAAGGAGCGTCGACGTCGGCGGGGCAGCAGTCCTTGACGCGGCGGCCTTCAAGAAGCGCCGCGACCACCACCTTCTCCATGGAAGTGTTCGACAACGACGTGGTGCCCTCCTCACTCGCCTCCATCTCTCCGATTCTCCGCGTCGCCAACGAAATCGAAAGCGAGCGCCCCACGGTTGCCTGTCTGTGTGCGTATCGGATCATTGATGTTTCACACGTTCATCTTTCATAAGTAACCTGCCTTCTTAATTTAATCGCTGAAAATTGAAATGGCGTGTGTGCAATTGCTGTGTAATAATTGGCAGGTAGGTTCTATGCCTTCGAGAAAGCGCACAGGCTGGATCAGACCTCAAGCGGGCGTGGCGTCAGGCAGTTCAAGACGTTGCTGCTGCAGCGATTGGAGAGGGTAAGTCCGTCATTTCATTTGTTCCCTTTCTCAACTGACTGCATCATGCAAAATGTTCTGTTAAGAGTTTAGATCGTGCATTGTAATTGTACACTCAGTAATCAGTAATTTGGTGGATCACCATAATGTAGTAATTGTAGTGGATGTGGACAATAAAATGACCAGAACATTAGGTCAGATGGCATATGAACTCCATGGCTTATTGGCCGGAAATGTTAGCATAGTTATGGGTGAAAATATCAAACCTTCTTATGGTGGTGGTGATGAGGCATTTCTACGCAAGGTTATATCTCCCCTATACCAAGTAATAGAAAAGGTATGACTTTGTCTGGGCATGAGCATTGTGATGGTCAAGTACTAGTGTTCTCTGGATGACTTGTAATGATCATTTAATTAATGCAGGAAGCCAAGAGGAACAGAAATGGAACGGCTCTTCACTCAGCATGGTGCAACTATGATGATCTAAATGAGTATTTCTGGTTTGTTTCCTTTTGTATTTCATCTCTGAATTTGACTTTGTTGGGCCGTTTCATCCTTTGTTAATTGACATTTTCTTTGTTGCATTCTATTGAAGGTCACCTGACTACTTTTCTCTTGGATGGCCCATGCGTGATGATGGCGAATTTATTAAATCAACGAGTAATCTGACAAAAGTATGTATATTCTAAGAAGTCACTGGCCTGATTGTAAGATTATTTAGTTCACTAATATAAGTTTCATATCAGGGAAGAAAGGGTGCTCAAAGAAAATCTCGAAAAACTGGCATATCAAATTTTGTTGAGACGCGAACATTCTGGCACATCTTCTGCAATTTTGATCGTCTTTGGACCTTTTTTGTATTGGGTTTGCAGGTAAATGTTTCAACAGAAGGAAATTATTTTGGCAATATCTACCCATGTTGTGCTTAATTTGGTTGTGACATGGCTTTGACATTCTTATTATAGGTGATGTTCATTATTGCATGGGATGAAATTTCACTAATGGATATTTTTCAGATGGATGTCTTATATAATCTCTCTAGTATATTCATCACAGCTTCGATTCTGCGCTTACTTCAAAGTACGGTACATTCACTTAAGTTGCTTCTGTTAAAGTGAACCTATCATGTTACTATCGGAATCCATAGTAACAATTGTTTTTTTTACTGATGGTCTGATCATGCTTTTAGTTGAAGAAGCTTGATATTTTGTTTGTAGGAAATTGCATTAAGTTTGACTAATACAAACTTCAGAAGTTATATAAGAAAGCCAGATGGGGCTGAATTATATTTTAGCCTTTTTGTGGCATGTCATGTTCAATTGAAGCTGATGTCTCTGAATAAACAATGCAATATTGTCAGTGTTCTTTCACTTGGTCAATATTCCCTGTTTCCTAGTCAGGTGCATACTATTTGTTCTTAACATGTTTGTCCTATTAATTTTTCAAGTATTTTTATTCAGAAAGGAAATTTTGTAATGACAATTTCTACAAGGATCAATCAATTCTTTGGAGTATCTATCCACAAAATGTTCTTCCAATATTTCAGATTGAGTGTAAAGATTCTTTTCTTCATTTTTTGTCAATAAGGTTTGAAGGGTTTGGAAGAAGAGAAAAGGTCAAGATCCTGTAGAACTGTACTGCGCGCGTTTGCAATTCTATGGTTCACTTAGTTAGAAATGGTCGGATTTTTCAGTGTCTCCGTGTCTTTAGATTTGTTGTGGGAAANCGTACTGCGTTTGCAATTCTGTGGTTCACTTAGTTAGAAATGCTCGGATTTTTCAGTGTCTCAGTGTCTTTAGATTTGTTGTGGGAAAGAATAAGGTTCTTGGCTTCTCTTTGGTGCTTAGCTCATAATGGGTTTTTAAGGGGGCTTCTGTTTCTGATGTACATAGTCCATAGGGACTGGGCTGCCATTGCTCATTGTTATTCTATTCTTGATTTTAATTTTGTGGGCTCTCTGTAATCTTATCCTGTCTTTGTATTTTTCTTCTTTCTTAATGAATTTCTTTTCTGTATCAAAAAAATATTTTCTTCAATGCTAGTTTTTATTTCTACCATTTTTGCGGCTAACATTTGCTACATTTGAATCATGCTTCAGTTTATGGAAACAAATGATGAGCTGTTCCCTTTTTTTTGTGTTGAAGTAGCCAAGTTTTTGCTTATAATATCTTCCTTTTAGTCTTTTTGACTGTCTTATTTTTCTTATTCCTTGTTTACAGAAATTTATTGTCTCTTCTCTTCCTCTTTATTTTGATTTAGGTATCTTGGACCTGATCCTGAACTTTCCAGGCTTTCTTCTGTGGAGATTCACTGATGTGCTTAGAAATATTCTCAAAGTCATTGTCAGTCTGTTTTGGGTTATCATTCTTCCACTCTTCTATGTGCATTCCTTCAAGGGTGCACCTCAAGCTCTCAAGCAGTTACTTTCCTTTCTTAACCAAATAAAGGGCGTTCCACCACTGTATATCTTTGCAGTTGCATTGTATATGCTTCCAAATTTACTAGCAGCTGTTCTCTTTCTTTTCCCAATGCTCAGGCGTTGGATTGAAAACTCAGACTGGCACATAGTTAGGTTATTCTTATGGTGGTCTCAGGTACTCAGGTTGTCTTATTCTCTTATGTATTTAGCTATTTCTCTTTGTGGTTCTAACTTGAAAATATTCTATTTGTAAGAAATTTCTTTCAATGTAATTATTGGTTATTTTAAAAGTAATCAAAAATTTTACAAGAGCCTAGAAATCAGCGAGGAACAGTTTTTTCAGTGAATTTTGTTCAAATAGAAAAGAGTGATGTCTTTCATGTGAAGAGCATCTAGCTAATATTAGGGTCGCTTCTTTTATTTAATAATTAGGGCCGCTAGAGTATCATTTGTATAGTAATTGGTTTTTTCTCCCCCTGTAGCCAAGAATATATGTTGGAAGAGGAATGCATGAAAGTCAATTTGTGCTCCTAAAGTAAGTTTCAACTACTGAAGTAATTTATGGCATTGGCCCCTTGTTTATTGTTCCATCATCTAAATTCCTTTTTCAATCTCCAGGTACACTATTTTCTGGGTGTTGCTTTTGGCTTCCAAATTTTTAGTCAGCTTTTTTGTCCAGGTAAAGATTTTACATGTGCTGAAGTTGTTACTTACCTATTAAACTAGGCTCGAATGGCTCTTGATGTTGTTTGGCCTCTCTTAACTGTTGTATTTATCTTCAGATAAAACCTCTAGTTAAGCCAACAAAGGACATAATGAGCATTCAACATGTTGCTTTTGGTTGGCACGAGTTTTTCCCCAATGGTAGTTTCTTCTCTCTCTTTTTTTTTTAAATCTTTTTCCCTTTTTTTTTGTATTTGATTGCATTGTAACTTGCCGTTCTTTTTACTGATCTAACATTTTCTGGTATATGCAGATCGAAATAACTATAGTGCAGTTCTTGCTCTATGGGCTCCTGTACTTCTGGTGTGTATGCTATGTTTCTTGCTTATATTCACATGGTTAATCTTTTTGCTTGTTTTTATCATATATTTCAATATATCATATCATTATTGTAATTTCCAATGCAGGTTTATTTCACGGATACTCAAATTTGGTATGCAATCTTCTCAACTTTGTACGGCGGTGTTATTGGAGCCTTTGATCGTCTAGGAGAGGTCATAATTTCAATTTTATCCTATTTTTAGCTTGCTATCTCTGAAAAGAATTGGTGATCAATTATTTTATTGGCTTTCTATAGTTTTGCAAATCACGGGCACATTAAAATAAACCTATTTAATCGAGTTGAGAAATGTGCAGGATCCTTTTGGATACATTGTACTAGATCATGACTTGCATGTATTTTTATGAAATTTTGAAGTCTTCAATTTGTAAAGAAAGTTGGACTTAGTTTTCAGTTATGGGAGGACTTCAGATTGTAATCTTGAATGGATCGAAAATCTAGGAGAGGTCTTAATCAATTTTGTCCTATCTTTTAGCTTGTTATTTTTGAAAAGAATTTATGATCTATTATCTTATTGGCTTTCTACATTTTTGCTGTACATACTAAAAATGAAACATATTTAATCAAGTTGAGAAATTTATAAGATCCTTTTGGATTCATAGTACTGGATCATCATTTGCTTATAGTTTTGTAGAATTCAGAAGTCTTCAATAGGCAGGACACAATCTAGCTGGAAGAATGTCTTCCAGTTGTTACTTCCTTGTCACCCTTGATTGTATTTATTTGCTTTCTCATCAATAAAAAGCTCTCTTCCACGTCCAAAAAACCTTGGACTTTCCTTTTCATTTTATGGTTTAACTTCAGATTGGATAACTTTTATGGATCCCAAAAGAGAATACATCAATTCACAACCTTTTCATGCTATGGGTGAACTTCAGATTGGACTACTTCTATGGATCCAAAAAGAGAATACTCTAATTCACAATCTTTTAACATTCAGTCAGCGTGGTTTTCATTTTGGTTACGCAGATACACACACTGAGCATGCTAAGATCATGGTTCCAGTCATTGCCTGCTGCATATTCAATACGTACTTGGTTCCTTCTGATAAGAAGAGGGAAAAAGGATATTCTCTTTCTCAAAGCAATCCACTGAGGTATACCACATTTTCAATGCTTAGTACGTTAAAATAAATTTACTCATTCATCTTCACTTGAATTTTGATGTCTGTATAGATTTCTGCCAGCAGAAGGAGTGAAGCTGCCAAATTTGCCCAATTATGGAATGAAATTATTTGCAGTTTCCGTGAGGAAGATCTCATCAGTGACAGGAAAGGCCTCAAAGCCAATCTCTGTAGTTGCTTTCCTTGTCCTATTTAGATATAAAACCATTCGTGTGTCTCTACTTAATAGCTTAAACTTTTGGGAGAGATGGTTGACATGGTATTTGAGCTCCTATGATTATGGGATCAATGACTCCATCCTTTTGCCCCATTCTTCTAAATAAATATTGAATTTCAGCACACTGTAAAGGTGGGTCTGTGCATTGTCCATACTTTGTGGTCAGTGGGTTCTTGCGTGAGGGAGCATGTTAGATATAAAACCATGCGTGTGCCTCTGCCAAACAACTTAAGATTTTCGGAGAGATGGTTCATGACAGTATTTCTTCTCAGTCTTTTGATTTTCATGTGTTCATAACCTCTTTAGGACTAAACTATGTTTGCATGACTCCAGGGAGATGGATCTTTTGCTGGTTCCATATTCTTCGGATCCCAGCATGAAAATAATTCAGTGGCCACCATTTCTGCTTGCAAGCAAGGTCTGTGATTGGAATTTAATATTTTTGTTAGTTATCAGTTCATGTAATTGACTCTCAGTGGGCATTTGCAGATTCCTGTAGCTCTGGACATGGCAACTCAATTTCGAGGAAGTGACTCTGATCTTTGGAAGCGCATATGTGCAGATGAATATATGAAGTGTGCTGTGATTGAATGCTATGAATCTTTTAAACATCTCCAACATGATTTGGTGATCGGTGAAACTGAAAAAAGGTAACATTTTATATCATTTTTGTGTTGATGCATGTCAATGTTAGTTCACATTTCATATCAGAAGCACTATTTATGTAAGAGTATATTTAACATATTAGGTTAGTTTTTGATCTAATCATGCTGTGGTTTGTGGCAGGTATATTTTAATTTATCCACAAGGTTGTGATGTCTGCAATCATTTCTCTCTGTTTCTTTGTGTTGCTATTCATGACAAACTTTTTCCAAACTTTTCAGATTGCGTTGGTGATTGTTTATTGGTCCAATCTAAATGAGTAGACATATATTTTCGTTATGTAATTCTCAAGATTAATTGATTTTAAGTCACCCGTCTTCCTATTTCTATGTATCCTGTTTCATTTGAATTAAATGTTGATATTATACCCTTCAAACAGTTGTGGCCTTGGAAACTTTAAATGCTGCAATGGTAGGATGTGGTTGTGTTTGGTTTTGATAGATTTTTATTTTGTTTCTTGTATTCTTATAAGTTTTGATATCTTTTTTTTTTAACTTGGCAGCATATGCAAGGAAAGTAACTTTCTTCTGCCTTAATATTATTATACTACATTTTATTGCAAATTATATGTTTAAAGTAGTGTTTCTTTTAGAAGTACCTTCATAATTTATTAGTTTTAATTGCATTTATTCATAATTCTATCACCCATATGTATCGAGGTATTATGGTGAGAAATTATAGTCAGATAATTGGATGGTTTATATGACCCTCCAAACATTTGTAGAATAATTTGATTACTCTTCCGACCCGAAATAAAATTTTGGGATAATTCAATCACCTGTGGTTGGTTAAATAGATGGCATGGAGGACCATCTAATATATGGTCGGATAATTTGATTACTCGTTGACCCGAGAAAAAATTGTGGGACAATTCAATGACCTGTGATGGGTTAAATAGATGGCATGGAGGACAATCTAATATATTGTGGGATAATTCAATGACCCGTGAAATTATTTTCGAAAATTTGATGGCCCNTGGTGGGTTATATAGATGGCATGGAGGACCATCTAATATATGGTGGGATAATTTGATTACTCGTCTGACCCGAGGTAAAATTTTGAGGTAATTCGATGACCTGTGGTGGGTTAAATAGATGGCATAGAGGACCATCTAATATACGGTGGAATAATTCGAGGACCCGTGAATTTATTGTCGAAAATTTGATGGCCCGTATGACCCTCAAAATTATGACGAGATAATTTGATTACTCGTCCGACCTGAGATAATTTAATGACCTGTGGTGGGTTAAATAGGTGGCATGGAGGACCATCTAATATATGGTGGGATAATGTAATTACTAGTTCGACCCGAGATAAAATTTTGAGATAACTCAATGACCTATGGTGGGTTAAATACATGGCACGGAGGACCATCTAATATATGGTGGGATAATTTGATTAATCGTTGACGTGAGATAAAATTGTAGGATAATTCAATGACCTGTGGTGAGTTAAATAGATGGCATGGAGGACCATCTAATATACGGTGGGTAATTCGATGACCCATGAAATTTATGTCGAAAGTTTGATGGCCCCTATGACCCTTGAAATTATGGCGACATAAAATTTTAGGATAATTCAATGACCTGTGGTGAGTTAAACAGATGACACGAAGGACCATCTAATATATGGTGGGAGAATTTGATTACTCGTTGACCCGAGATGAAATTGTGGGATAATCCAATGACCTGTGGTGGGTTAACTAGATGACATGGAGGACCATCTAATATATGGTGTGACAATTTGATGACCGGTGATATTATTGCCGATAATTAGATGGCCCGTATGTCCCTCGAAATTATGACGAGATCATTTGATTACTCGTCCGACCCGAGAAAAAATTGTGGAAAAATTCAATGACCTTTGGTGGGTTAAATAGATTGCATACAGGACCATCTAATATACGGTGGCATAATTCGAGGAGCCGTGAAATTATTGTCGAAAATTTGATGGCCCGTATGACCCTCGAAATTATGGCGAGATAATTCGATTACTCGTCCGACTCGAGACAAAATTCTGGGATAATTCGATGACCTGTGATGGGTTAAATAGATGGTATGGAGGACTATCTAACATATGGTGTGACAATTTGATGACCCGTGAAATTATTTTCGAAAATTAGATGGCCCGTATGTCCCTCGAAATTATGACGAGATCATTTGATTACTCGTCCGACCCGAGAAAAATTTGTGGGAAAATTCAATGACCTGTGGTGGGTTAAATAGATGGCATAGAGGACCATCTAACATATGGTGGGATAAGTCGAAGACCCGCGAAATTATTGTCGAGAATTTGATAGCCCGTATGACCCTCGAAATTGTGGCGAGATGATTCGATTACTCGTCCGACCCGAGATAAAATTCTGGGATAATTCGATGACCTGTGGTGGGTTAAATAGATGGCATAGAGGAGCATCTAATATATGGTGCGATAATTTGATTACTCGTCCAACCTAAGATAAAATTTTGGTATAATTCAATGACTTGTATTGGGTTAAATAGATGGCACAGAGGACCATGTATTATATGGTGGGATAATTTGATTACTCGTTGACCCGAGATAAAAGTGTGGGACAATTCAATGACTTGTGGTTGGTTAAATAGATAGCATAGAGGACCATCCAATATATGGTAGGATAATTTGATTAATCGTTGACCCGAGATAAAATTGTAAGATAATTCAATGACCTGTGGTGGGTTAAATAGATGGCACGGAGGACCATCTAATATATTGTGGGATAATTCGATGACCCGTGAAATTATTGTCAAAAATTTGATGGCTCGTATGACTCTCAAAATTATGACGAATTAATTTGATTACTCGTCCAACCCGAGATAAAATATTGGGATAATTCAATGACTTGTGATGGGTTAAATAGATGGCACGGAGGACTATCTGATATATGGCTGGATAATTTGATTACTCGTCCGACCCGAGATAAAATCGTGGGATAATTCAATGACTGTGGTGGGTTAAATAGATGGCATGGAGGACCATCTAATATATGGTGGGATAATTTTAGTACTCGTCCGACCCAAAATAAAATTTTGGGATAATTCAACGACCTGTGGTTGGTTAAATAGATGGCATAAAGGATCATTTAATATATGATGGGATAATTTGATTACTCGTCCAACCCGAGATACAATTTTGGCATAATTGAATGACCTGTGGTGGGTTGAATAGATGGCACGGAGGACCATAAAACATATGGTGGGATAATTTGATAACTCATCCGTCCCGAAATAAAATTGTGGGATAATTCAATGACCTGTGGTGGGTTAAATAGCTGGCATGGGGGACCATTTAATATATTGTGAGATAATTCGATGACCCGTGAAATTATTGTCAAAAATTTGATTGTCTGTATGACCCTCGAAATTTTGACGAAATAGTTTGATTACTCGTGCGTCTCGAAATATAATTTTGGGATATAATTAAATGACCTATAGTGGATTAAATAGATGGCATGGAGGACCATTTAATATATGGTGGAATAGTTTGATTACTCGTCCGACTTGAAATAAATTACTCGTCCACCACCTTTTTTTTTCATTTCAATTCCCTGCTTTCCTAGGAGTCGTTGTAATCGTAGCAATCTCTTCAACCTTGACAATCTTTTCCCCCTTTTTGCACTGTAACTTACACCATAATCCTTCGCTCCATCAAGGATAACTTTGTAATTAGAATCACTTCGACCTTTATTTGACTTAATTTACGTTTCCAATTCTCGCTCTCCACTTCTCTCTTACTTCTACAATTCACACCCTTGTTCTTCACCTGAGAACGCCTCAATCACTTGTCCCTGTTAAACATTCTTTTGTGTAAGCACCGGAATATTCCTCAAAATTATTTCGCGTGAAGCACTATCAATTACCACTAAAAATAACTACCCACATAAACAATTTGTTTGGCAGACACAAGTGTCTCTCAAATCCTGCTAGTAATTAGGGGTGTTCATGGGCCGGCCCGGGCCGAGTTGGCCTATACCCGAACCCCGGCCCTATATTTAGATCGGGTCAATTCTGAGGACCTGGACCCGACCCTAGACCCGATAAGCCCGATCATCTTCGGGTCAAGTAAAAACGCGGGTTTAGACCGGGCCAAAACGGGCCAAAATAAATTTTAAAAAAATCAGAAACAGCAAAAACAAAAACAAAAACAGCAAAAACAAAAATAGAAACAACAAAAACAGATGGAATTGAAACAGAAGCAGAAACAGCTGAAGCAGAAACAACAACAGCAGAAACAGAAACAGCATAACAGAAATAGCGAAGAAATTCATGACAAATCATGACAAATGGAGTAAATGGAGTAATAAATCCCCATTTGTTTTCAAGTAGACCTAAAGAGTAATAAAATGGAGTAAATCATGACAAATCAACTCAAAATTATAAATAACAAGCAATTATTATAACAAATCAACATCAACATCGGGCAAGTGACAAATCAACATCAACATCAACATCAAGTATTATAACAAATCAATATTCACACTTCAATACAAGTGAAGTGACAAAGGCATCAAGTGAAAAAAATTACATCAACATCCAAAACAACTACTTCCCCATAACAATTACTATTGGTAATATTCACCAAATCATGCTCCCATACCCCATACCAAAGGCAATTTTCAACCAAATTCAATGGTAATATCAACATTTAGTGCAGCTGCAGAACAGGGGAAGATGTCGGCTTACCAAGGGATGACGAGTGTGGCAACGACAAGCTAAGCAATTAGAGGGACGAGGCAAGCTCAACGACGAGGCATGTAAAAAATTAGGGGAAGCAGATAAAAGAAGTATTTAATATTCTTAACATTAATTATTAGAATTTAATTTGATTCAATGTATTGTACATGTATTTTAGCACGTCAAGTAATCACACCCCGCTGTATATATACATGGTTGAACTTTTAAAGTAGTTATGAGAAAGTCACACAATTATAGTAATAATTTATTTTATTTGAAACAATTATAATGGTGTGTTAATATACATTATTAATTATTTATGTACAAATTTTTATATTATCAAAATTTAATTCATACTTTTTTTTACACATAATTCATACTATATATTATAAAAACTTACTATACTTTTTTTTATTTTAACTTTTATAAAATAATTAAATATAATAATTAAGTTCAGTTTTTGTACCAAGACAATATAAAATGACTTTACAATTAAAAAATTAAAAATTGTCAAGTTCAGTGAGTACTATCTAACATGATAGTGATTTAACAAATTTTTGAATTTTTATTGGCCTTAATAGCACATATTATATTTAGCATAAAATTAACTATTAAATCTTAGTCCGTCATTCTAAATAGTCTAACTCGGCCCTGAGCACATTCTCATAGTGATTTCATATTTCATATTCATACTAAAATGTATAACAAAATTGCAATTGCAATGAAACGCCATTAAGTCAAGTGAAGCAACAATGTAAACGAAGCAGGAGGCAGCGTATGTAGCACGCGCGGCATGCCTATTTAAGGCCGGGTGCATGGAGTGAAAACGGATTTCCAATGAATTGAAAAATCTTCGGTCTCTCAATTGGAAGGGCTCAAAACATTTTCAACTCAATTTCAACAAATCGAATCAACACGCGCTCTCTCCCTCTCTCTCTTTCTCGCCCTATGCCTCCGGAAAATGCTGTTCTTCCAATCGTTCTTTCTCACTCTCACATCCAACCGCCATACCTCTCTCTTTCTTTCTCTCTCTCCCTCAACACTCGTCTCTGCTTCTTGCAGAAAAATTTCTCTATCTTTTCTATTTTCTTGATCTTTTAGATTTCATTTCTTTGATTCCTTGCGTTCCTCTTCTTCTGGTCGCAATAGCGATGATACGCACGCATTCTACGCTCCAGCATAATCTGAGATCCACGTTCTCTTCTTGATTACAGGTACGTGCGTTTAACATTTTATGCAATCAATTAATCCAACTTCCATGTTATACTCAAACATCGCCATGTTCTTGGAGATTATTAATTAATTGCATTCTATTCTTGAATCTCAATCTTTAACTTATTAATCTTGCTCATCTTGCAATACACTTGAATATGAATCTTATTTTCGGTTGGTTCTTGAAAATCATCATCATCTAAAGAATGATAATGCGTATGATTTGATTTTACATACGAGGAATTGAATTTTCCGAGTGCATTGTAGAGTGTTAACTTAGTTTTGCATCACACTTGAATAGGAATCTCGTTCCGGTTGGTTCCCGGGAAAATCATCATCTGACGAATAATAATCTGAATGATTTGATTTCATATATGGGGAATTGAATTTTCCTAGTGCATTGTGGAGTGTTAACATGATTTTTGTGCTATAGGAGTGAGTTAATGTAGTTTCTGTGAGCGAGTGCAGCGAAACAGAGAGCAGAATAGGCATAGGTAGACAGAGAGGCAGAGCGTGGAGGTGGCGGAGGGGGAACAAATAAAGAAGAATGTCGAATGACGAAGGAGCGTCGACGTCGGCGGGGCAGCAGTCCTTGACGCGGCGGCCTTCAAGAAGCGCCGCCACCACCACCTTCTCCGTGGAAGTGTTCGACAACGACGTGGTGCCCTCCTCACTCGCCTCCATCTCTCCGATTCTCCGCGTCGCCAACGAAATCGAAAGCGAGCGCCCCAGGGTTGCCTATCTGTGTGCGTATCGGATCATTGATGTTTCACACGTTCATCTTTCATAAGTAACCTGCGTTCTTAATTTAATCGCTGAAAATTGAAATGGTGTGTTTGCAATTGCTGTGTAATAATTGGCAGGTAGGTTCTATGCATTCGAGAAAGCGCACAGGCTGGATCAGACCTCAAGCGGCCGTGGCATCAGGCAGTTCAAGACGTTGCTGCTGCAACGATTGGAGAGAGTAAGTCCGTCATTTCATTTGTTCCATTTCTCAACTGACTGCATCATGCAAAATGTTCTGTTAGAGTTTAGATCGTGCATTGTAATTGTACACTCAGTAATCAGTAATTTGGTGGATCATCATAATGTAGTATTTGTAGTGGATGTGGACAATAAAATGACGAGAACATTAGGTCAGATGGCATATGAACTCCATTTATTGGCTGGAAATGTTAGCATAGTTACGGGTGAAAATATCAAACCTTCTTATGGTGGTGATGATGAGGCATTTCTACGCAAGGTTATATCTCCCCTATACCAAGTAATAGAAAAGGGATGACTTTGTCTGGTCATGAACATTGTGATGGTCAAGTACCAGTGTTCTCTGGATGACTTGTAATGATCATTTAATTAATTCAGGAAGCCAAGAGAAACAGAAATGGAACGGCTCTTCACTCAGCATGGTGCAACTATGATGATCTAAAAGAGTATTTCTGATTTGTTTCCTTTTGTATTTCATCTCTGAATTTGACTTTGTTGGGCCGTTTCATCCTTTGTTAATTGACATTTTCTTTGTTGCATTCTATTGCAAGTCACCTGACTGCTTTTCTCTTGGATGGCCCATGCCTGATGATGGCGAATTTTTTAAATCAACGAGTAATCTGACAAAAGTATGTATATTCTAAGAAGTCACTGGCCTGATTGTAAGATTATTTAGTTCACTAATATAAATTTCATATCAGGGAAGAAAGGTGCTCCAAGAAAATTTGGAAAAACTAGCAAATCAAATTTTGTTGAGACGCGAACATTCTGGCACATCTTCCGCAGTTTTGATCGTCTTTGGACCTTTTTTGTACTAGGTTTGCAGGTAAATGTTTCAACAGAAGGAAATTATTTTGGCAATATCTACCCATATTATGCTTAATTTGGTTATGACAAGGCTTTGACATTCTTATTATAGGTGATGTTCATTATTGCATGGGATGAGATTTCACTAATGGATATTTTTCAGATGGATGTCTTATATAATCTCTCTAGTATATTCATCACAGCTTCGATTCTGCGCTTACTTCAAAGTACGGTACATTCACTTAAGTTGCTCCTGTTAAAGTGAACCTATCATGTTACTATCGGAATCCATAGTAACAATTTTTTTTTTACTGATGGTCTGATCATGCTTTTAGTTGAAGAAGCTTGACATTTTGTTTGTAGGAAATTGCATTAAGTATGACTAATACAAACTTCAGAATTTATATAAGAAAGCCAGATGGGGCTGAATTATATTTTAGCCTTTTTGTGGCATGTCATGTTCAGTTGAAGCTGATGTCTCTGAATAAACGATGCAATATTGTCAGTGTTCTTTCAGTTGGTCAATATTCCCTGTTTCCTAGTAAGGTGCATACTATTTGTTCTTAACATGTTTGTCCTATTAATTTTTCAAGTATTTTTATTCAGAAAGGAAATTTTGTAATGACAATTTCTACAAGGATCAATTAATTTTTTGGAGTATCTATCCACAAAATGTTCTTCCAATATTTCAGATTGAGTGTAAAAATTGTTTTCTTCATTTTTTGTCAATAAGGTTTGAAGGGTTTGGAAGAAGAGAAAAGGTCAAGATCCTGTAGAACCGTACTGCGTTTGCAATTCTGTGGTTCACTTAGTTAGAAATGCTCGGATTTTTCAGTGTTTCAGTGTCTTTAGATTTGTTGTGGGAAAGAATAAGGTTCTTGGCTTCTCTTTGGTGCTTAGCTCATAATGGGTTTTTAAGGGGGCTTCTGTTTCCGATGTACATAGTCCATAGGGACTGGGCTGCCATTGCTCACTGTTATTCTATTCTTGAGTTTAATTTTGTGGGCTTTCTGTAATTTTATCCTGTCTTTGTATTTTTCTTCTTTCTTAATGAATTTTTTTTCTGTATCAAAAAAATATTTTCTTCAATGCTAGTTTTTATTTCTACCATTTTTGCGGCTAACATTTGCTAAATTTGAATCATGCTTCAATTTATGGAAACAAATGATGAGCTGTTCCCTTTTTTTTGTGTTGAAGTAGCCAAGTTTTTGCTTATAATATCTTCCTTTTAGTCTTTTTGACTGTCTTATTTTTCTTATTCCTTGTTTACAGAAATTTACTGTCTGTTCTCTTCCTCTTTATTTTGATTTAGGTATCTTGGACCTGATCCTGAACTTTCCAGGCTTTCTTCTGTGGAGATTCACTGATGTGCTTAGAAATATTCTCAAAGTCATTGTCAGTCTGTTTTGGGTTATCATTCTTCCACTCTTCTATGTGCATTCCTTCAAGGGTGCACCTCAAGCTCTCAAGCAGTTACTTTCCTTTCTTAACCAAATAAAGGGCGTTCCACCACGGTATATCTTTGCAGTTGCATTGTATATGCTTCCAAATTCACTGGTGAAACTGCTGTAATATAATGTGTAGTAAACTATTAGCGGCGGTTTGAAACCCTCACAGAATCTGCAAGACAGCTGGTTAAAAACAGGTATGTTATTATGGCGGTTTCAAAAATTTTAAATATAGCTAGAGAATAAAAAAATACAAAGCTAATCGGATACCGATCACTTTCACTTATTCAGTAGTTGCAATTATACAATTTTATGATGTTGAAGGGTTTGTCCCACATGATTTCTCCTAGAGAGATTTTGATTAAGCTTATCTTATATTTGTTAAACATTGTTGAGTCTCAATGGGTGTAAAGGTCTCTATTGATGTAATCATTTGCCAAAAGCTATACGTACTTAACTAAAAATTGAATGTTAAGAAATTGTGTAATACATTTATTATTAATAGTATATATTTTATTAATTAGCAACTCTAAATAGTATTATTGATGCATAATAATTAAACTTTAAATTTAAATTCCTAATTTTTTGCATTTTCATCAAACCCCTCATCACTGATCATTCTTAGTAACTTTCGATCAATTTGTGAGCTAATGCATTTATTAATACAACATTCCTTCTGAAAGAATTGCATGTGACTATTAATTAATACAAAATGAATAATTAAAAATAATTAATACTACTTTGAGAGGTGAACTTATCCACGAATATTTTAAGGAAAAAATATCTTCATGCTCAAAATATATTTAATGTATGTTTCAAAGACTTTAGCCACCATTAATCTTAATTTGTAGATATACAAAAGCAAGAAATGGATGATAGATAATATTTTTATAATAAACATTAAATATGTTTTATGAATATACAAATATTTTTCTTTGGCAAATTAAATGTATTAGTGAATCAAGTTAATTTTGTTTATTAAATAAAATTATACACATGATAAATATGTTAATAATTATCAATAATGTTAATTTATTTTTCTTCTTAATTTATGTAAACTAACCGGATAAATAAATAGTTATATATTGCATGAATATAACGTGGATATATTATGTTGCATTGGGGAACCAAGCAATGCATGAAAAATATGGATAAAAAAAGAGTCAAAAATAGTAAAATGAAGGAAGAGAGAACAAGTCAGGGGTTTTGAGCTGGTTACGTTTACGAGGTCCAACGCGTCAGGATGATGTTGTGGAAGTCTATATCATTCACAACACAACACAAATATATTCAGAAAAAGAAGCAGAGCCTGCAGTGTTCCAGAAGAACGAGTAAGTAGTGTATACTGTAGTGTGTGCTCGATTTGACCTGAAGAAACTACTTTGACTTAGTTTTGCGGGCACCACACTGGTACGGAAACAGTCAAACCAACCACGATGGAGTCAGGTACCTACATTCACAAACGATGTAATATAATTTTAAATTTAAACATGACATAATTTTAAAACAGAGTAATATAAATTTTAATGGAGGTGGTACAATGAAAATACGTTACACTTCCATCTGCGTAAAAATATATGGCGGAGCCAAAAAAATTTATTTAGGCGGCCAAGTTTATAATACTTTATAAAATAAAAGAGTAAATTATATCGGCATCTACTAAAATCGTTTAGTGAAATATACTCTTTCATTTATATGAAGGCAAAAGACTATAGGTTAAGACGTTTTTTTTTATACATTTAATAATAACTTTAAAATTTTAAAATATATTTTGAGATAAAGTCGGTTAACGTAGGGTGAACAAATAAATGGACCTTGATTGTAAAAATTGATATCGGTTTGTAGTATTTTTTTTCCGTCAAAAGTTAGTAAGTTAAATCCTGGAAATGGATAAAGTATAAATCAGTTCATTTAATCAAGACAATGGCGTACACAACGTGTTGAAATAAATGTTGTACGAAATGTCTGCATCATACAACAGGTGAAACGCTGGCCGGAAAGAGGCGAAAGGGGAACGTAGATGCTTGAATGTGAATACATATGAAATGATGCTACCTATCTTTTTATTCCTTTCCTTCTCAATTTTAACTTTTATGCTTGTATTGGTCACTAAGAAGAGGACTGGAAGGGATTACTTTTTCGTCTCTGTTAAAAGAAGTTAGGTGAGAATGAATTTAGAAGCTTGATATAATTAATG
>QANU01036576.1:0-14331 GCA_003254905.1 Nissolia schottii | reverse complement strand
AGCAGTTCAGGATAGCAAGACTAAAAATGAACTAGGAAATGTAGATTTGCATGATACTTAGAGATCTCATGAGCGGCCTGAATCATAACCGAGCTAAAGAAACGTAGAAACCCTTAGAGATGACCATTGAGAACACATGGTTCTCACCTCGCTCGCTTATGATGCCAGATGACAGTGACGGGAGTACGTGGCCCCTCGCCACTGGTAGACCAAGGGTCCACGCCAGCTACGCCGATCATACTAGACGACAACGACGAGGAGTCTCCACCATACGAGAAAGACATCGAGGTGGACTATTAAGTGTCCAAATTACATGATTTTTAACCTATCAAAATAACACTTAATCGCTTATGTTTTTAAAGAAATATCTAACTTAACCCCCTTATTTTGTAGGTTTCTAATGTATTTGAAGAATGGATGCAAGCATAATTATGAAGAATAATCCCATAAAGAATGGAAGAAAAGGGCAGAATTGGAAAAGAGCTTAAGAGAAACGATTCTGGCAAAGGCATCGCTCAGCGCAATACAACTTATCGCTCAGCGCCTCGAGAAGAATCGCTCAGCGATGTTATTGGTATCGCTCAGCGAAGGTACGTCGGCAAGCCACTTGCACCGGCGCCATCATTGAGCCAGCTGGAGCCAGCCAATAGCCGCGTGCCATGTCAGCGCTGCCCTGCAAAAAGCTGCCAAGCATTTAATGAAGACGCGTGAAAGTACAACCGCTCAGCAAAAGTGCACCGACGCTCAGCGATAAGGCCAGAATCGCTTAGCGGAACCATCAAAACCGCTGAGCGAAGGCATCCAACTTTTGCCTATAAATAGAGGGAGGCCGAGGCATTCAAGCATCCATCCACCCCCCACTACATCCACTCCATTCCACTTCCACTTTTCACTTTCCATACATTACTTAGGTTAGGTTTAGAAAGAAAGTTAGGGTTTAGAAGCTTTCCTTAAGAGGAGGTGCTGCCGAATTGTCAACGGTTGCAAACAGTGGTGGAGGTGTGGAGACATTTCACCACTCTTCTCAACCAACCATTGCTCTAAAAACCCTGTAAGCCTGTAAACTATCCATGACAATGGATAGCTAACTTTCTTTCATGTTGGGATTGATGTGCTTTATTTCCTAATGTATCCATTGTAACTTATGTTTATGATTCTATGAAGTCTTATGATTTTAATGAATGATCTTGTGCTTAATGCTTGCTGTTGTTAGTACTTTGATTCTTAACTTGAGACTTGCTTACATGAACGAAAGTTATGCTAGTTAAGTTACAAACCAGGTTAAGAACAATAGTGCTTTGAATAAGCTTGATTTTATGCTTATATATTGTGAACGAGAGTTACAACTATTTGAGCTTGACTTAGATCAATTCATTTAGTTCTTAACTGCCATAACTGGAGACCTAGAACTAATCGCATTAACACCCGCTTTAACTTCAAGATACTTTGTTGAGTTTGTGCAAGACATTGACAACTTGATAAAGGAACTTGTGAACTTAACATGCTTGAGAAAGATGATTAAGTTAAGAACTGGTGGCGATAAAATCAATAAGACTCATAAGTCACATGGCTGCATTGAGAAATATTGTCACTAAGATCCCAACATCTTTCTTTACCTGCCTAAACTCTATTCCATTATTGTTTTCTTTATTTTATTTGCATTTATTTATCATTTATTTACTTAGCAAAATACCAATACACTTCCCATAGCTTAAAATTGTTCAACTCCAAGATATTGGTTTTAAACACAATCCCTGTGGATACGATTATACCCGTCTATACTGCAATTAGATTCCTCGTGAATCTGAAAGCTGTAGAAGGATATATTAAATTGACGAGAGTGTGAAACTATTGCAAAAAGGCTTTCAACATGGACCCAAATTCTCTACCTCCCACACGGTTGTCCTGCTACTGACAAGGACTACGGAAGAGGGTCAACCCGTTCTTCAGACGACGCCGTAGCAGGACCTTCCATAGCCTATTAAGACCTGCCCACGATCCCCGAGTTTTCCCTAGAGGTCGAGGAGGAGGACGATTCCCCAGTTCTGGCCTTGCCAGCGTCCACTAGCGATGATTCGGACGAGGAGGATCCCATGGAGACCGAGTCAGAAGAAGAAGACCCTGAAGAAGATCTCGAGGACGACTAGCGGCGAGATGTACAACCCCTTTTCTTGTATCAAGTGGAATGTAAATATGAAACTAATTGTATTATGTGTAGTATTAACTTGATTTGGGTTTCATGGGACTAACTAAATGCTTTAACTTATTATGCTCTGCTTGTGATGATACACGCCCCCATAGAATTAGGATTATGCTATGTCGCTATATCACTTGTTATATATATTCATTCACGTGCGGCTCATAAATTACCTACAAATAAGTATACTAGAACGATTTTCAAATTGGTCCATAGTTTCATAAACAGAGTTTTTTCAAAGTACAGGGACTATGAGTAATCCCGACCAGAGCAGAAAACAACTCTACATAGCATATTTACGACTATAGTGTAAATAGCTAGTAGGGGTGTTCCAAGTGGCCTGGATCATAACTGAGTAATGAAACGATAGTTAGCGCTAAGGGTTCCCACTTAGGACGAAGAGTTCTCACCCCTACTCCGTTATGGGTCCAGGCGTGCAAAGCGAGTGGATCGGCAAGGCCGATACATGGTAGAAGCCGGATGGGCCACAACGGGGTTTGTTCTAGAGTAGCAACAGAAGTTCTACCTACGCATTAGGATGATACATGTTTTGTACTAAGTGCAAGGTCTAGATAGGCCCTTCACTTGTTTGTAACTTTGGTGTAATAATTATTATTAAACAAGATACGTGATGTTGTGGTGGACCTTGTATTGGTATATATATATATGCCCTACATGTTCTCTTTCAGTTACCACCTAAGCTGCCTAATACGCTAGCGTTTGTTATATGTTTCCTTGATCACGCACGACTCCTAATTTACAAATTGATAAAGCAAACAAACAATTTTAAAAATGGTCCATATTTTCGCGTAAGAAATACTTGCAAACCTAAAAGTAGGGGTTAGAAGTAACCACGACACAACAAATAACAACCCTGTGAACATTGGTTACGGCCATGACATGGGCGGTTAGCAGGGGTGTTACAGGTCACGGTCAAATTAAAATTAGAGCGATTAGAGTTCTATTATTTTTGCGTGATTTGGTATATGAATGATCTATTTTGCTTTGATCCTTTCCTTTTTTAAGATTTTTAGCTACTACTGTTTTTACTATTGATCCTTCTTATTACCTCTAATTAGGGTGATTTATCATTGTCTACAAAAATTATAAAGAAACATAAAACAAGAAAATAAAAAACAAAATAGAACCAACGACCAAAGAGGCAAGAGATAAAAGAACAAATAATTAGAACATCAAAAAACAATAAGCAATGGATGCATAAAATATGGCATAATCTTCTCGTCTTTCTGCCTAGTAATTCTTTCCATATTAAGTTCTTAGAAAAACTATAAAAGAAAAGAAAATAAGATAAAGTATAACAAAATAAAGATAAATAAATTGATTGGAGGCATTTTGGAAAGGTAATGACAATTTTATTTTATATTTTTTAGTGGGATGATAATTCAAAGTATAATAATAACAACATTTTTATAGGATGATTATTATATTTAATTATATTTCTTTTTATTATAATTAAAATGTACTAAAACAAATCAAACATTCCAAACAAAGTGCCAAAAAGATTAAACACAAAAATGAATCAAAAGGATAAAGTTATTTGAATATATGATATCTATGTAGTTTGACTTACATTAAAAAAAATATCTTTATTTAACTTTTTTTTTATAAATAAATGACATATTTCTTTCTTAGCAAGAAAAATATATATTCATTGTAGTCCTTTTTTTCACGCATCAAACGTCTAAACCTAATTAACATAATTACAAAACCTCACGTTTCTGTAATGTTACAAACTAAAATTTGAAGTTCTTTAACTCATACTGAATAGAGATTTCTAAAAAATGAATCATTCACTACATTTTGTGGGAAACATGGTAGATTTTGTGAAACCAAGAGAGTTATTTTTTGAAGGTCCTTCTAAAAGCTAGTAAAAAACGGCACGTTCTTGTAGAAAAAAACTGAATCATATAGAACATTTAACTAACTTAACAAAAAATAATTGATTAAAACCACAACAAAGTTGCGCCATATTATATCATGAGTAGGGGAGATAAAATAACCAATTTCTATGTAGTTGGAATAGTTGGCCCAAGTTATAAGATCTCCTAAAGTCTGGCAAGAAAAAATTGAAGCAACTTGGGAGACCAAGTAAAAGCTTCTTGAATAATTGATTTAATTAATTCAACAAAAAAATTAAGTAGTTAACTATATTACACAAGACAATCAATCAAGGCTCTTGCCGTCGGCCAAAGTTTTGTGCACACAAGCACACTTTATTTCAAGCCTTTTGCAATTTACACACACACACACACACATATATATATATATGCAATTCATATATATGCACCAGTGAAGACTTTTTTCCAAGCAAAGTAAAAGTAAAACATTTGAAAGATCACATTTGGTTATAAAACACAACCTCAATCACCTTAGAAGGGAGAGAGTAACTTTATTTCATTTATTCCTTTCTCATTCTAGCTTATCACTGTTAATTAAGTTCCATTCAATTAATGAGAAAATATTCGAGCGTAATGTTAAGATATTTGGCTCACAATTTTACCCTTGCAACTTCAAAACTCCATCTACTTTCAAAATATAAATTTATTTGTGTATTTAGAATCTAGTACAACCTAGTTTTTATGACAATCTTAACTTTGAAGAGTGGAAAAACTATTCTTGTAGCGTAACAATGACTCAAAGGCAATCAAAAATTAAGAAAAAGGAATGTTAACAAACAAAACAAGAGCAAAATATCCTATTGCCCCGTAATAATTATAGTTAAAAGAAAACAACAGGCTTTCAACAATAGTATGATATTGTAAATGGCTACTCAAGTGCTATTGCATTTTCAACGACTATGTGGATTTGGTGAAGAATCGAGTACCAACTGCGAAACCCAAGATAATCAAGGGAACTAGAAATTGGAGGATCTTGACAATGAAGTTAGATGACTTGTCCTGATTATATTGAGGTTGTATTGGAGGAGTGAAATTAACCTGGGCGGGTATGGGGGCCAAATCAATGTCTCCAACATAGTAATCGTCCAACATTTTTCTAGCACTAGAACTATGACCGACATCTTCAAAATCATCAGTTGCATCTTTTCCTACAAACATATTACATTTAGGCTATTAAACTCATTTGGAAACATTTGCCAATGGTGATACTATGAGGATTTGTAGAAAAGCAGCATGAGAATGGAGAGAAACCATGAAAGTGAGGAAGTCTCAATGAGAAAAATGATTAATCTACTTAATTCATTAACCAAAATCAGTTATATACAAGTAACTGTCAAATGAAATCTATCTGAAATTAACTTAAATGAACATTCAAATGCATTTTATCACTACAAGAATTTTGCAGATTAACTACAGCCAAATTGGTCCCTAATCTATTGCTGAGCTGAATGAATTAGTGACCGATTAGCGACAGATTAGAAACCAATTTGGTTGTCGTTGTTTTGAAGTTGTTGATTATCTTGGAAAATTTTTGTCACTAGCTAATTTATGTTAGCGTTGGAACTATTGGTCGTTACTCCATCGCTAATTCATAGCTATTTTATGATAGAAATGGTTTCTTAAATTGTCGCAGATTTGTGAGGAATTGTGTCATTGCTAATCCCTTGTAGATTCCTTGCAACATTTGTCGCAAATTTATTGCTAATTCCCAATGCAAATATGTTAAAAACTAAAATGTAAAATGTCGCAATTCCATCTCTAACCCGTCCTAGATTCATGGTTCTAGAAACAAAACTGAATCAGTTGAACTAGGTCTTTCACATAGAATTGATATATTTTTCAACAAAATTCTAATTATTATTTAAAGAAATTTGTGTTTCTTAGGCCCAATACATGATTTGAGATCAACTCTCATAATATGTCAATAGGCCCTTCACTTGTTTAATACTCCTTGAAACGCATGTTCCTTTTATAAATAAAATTTTAGAATCCACTTTGTCTTTTGGTCGATGTGAGACTAAGAGGTTACATTAGCAACATAAATGAGAAAGCACCAATGGCTCTTTATGCAAGACTATTGTATAAGTTTAGATAGTGTATATTGTATAAGTTTAAATAAATCAAATATTCTTAAACAATACTAGCTTATTCCGTCAATAACAAGTTGATCGTAATAACAACACGAACTATTAATGCTACTTTTTGTTTTTGATCATTACAATAATTGCTTTTCTTTGAACGTATATCTTTATGATTGTTATCATATTTGTTTAGTTCTAATGGGATTTTGTAGGTAGTTTAACCCTATAGTTTAATAATATTAATCACTTGTGTTGTCTTCATTTTTTTGGTATTGACTTGTGTTGTCTTCATCTGTATGCTTTAGTGCTTTTCAAAATTTCTTGCAAATTGAATAATTTTCATGTGAGCTTTCTCTATATCAATTTTATTTCTCATTTCATTTACTTTGTGTCTCTTTCATCTGTGAAATAATAAGCTTCAAACCCTTTTAAAATTATTTTGTAAAAATTAAAAATTTATTTTACTCTTTATTTATATTATTTAATATTTTTTATTTATTTTACAGCATATTATGTATATATATATTTTTTGTTACATCTCGATTGAATCTCGGTTAGACCAATTGAACTAATGAACCTCTTAACTAAGTTGCAAGAAATTAGCTAGGGAATATTTTCTCACTAAATTCAGTTGAGAGTTTGCAATAGATCAGTGAGGGCATAATCCCATGCTAAAAAGAAATATGAAATGTTAAATTTTTAGTGACAGTTCAGTGAGAAATTTATTCATCATTGTAAGGGGAGGGAAGGATATAGTTTATTGGAAGAGATTCGCAAAGGATTAGTTAGAAAAATTATCTTGCTAAAATAACATTGAGAGTTTGCAAGGGATTAATGAGAGAGTTTCTCTCGCTAACTTTTCTTAAAATCATTACGAAGGATTAGTGAAAGAGTTTTCCCTTGCTATAAATATTTTTAGTGTTTGCGAATGAGTAGCGAGGAATTTTTCACTCGCTAAACATTTTAGCTATGAAAAATATGTTGTGAGGGATAATGTCCTAGCTAATTTGTCGCTAATTGCTCGTCAAATTTTTTGCCTCTCATTTTTCAAATATTTGCCGCCAATCAACACTTGCTTGCGAATCCCTTGCTAATCCATTGCTAATCAGTGAAGGATTATTTAGAAAAGTTTTTCTTGCTAAATTTTGTCATTAATCCACATTTTTCTTGTAGTGTATAATCACGAACCTAACTAACTAACTAACTGCCTATAACTACTAACTAACTTCTGACTTGCGCAGCAAGCAACTAAGCTAAGCATTAAGAGGCTGAGTTAAGCTATCTATTTTGCACTAAGCTAACTTGCTTTGAGCTATTTGGATTGGGTAACCCCCCTACAAGCTAGTATGTGAAATTCAATCATGCCCAACTTGGAAAATAATTAATGAAAGGGGCCTAGAGCTAAGGCCTTTGTCCAAATATCAGTTAGCTGATTATGAGTGGAGATAGGCACGAGTTTGATCACCTTTTTTTGGACTTTGTCGTGCACACCACGACAATCTATCTCAATGTATTTCGTCCTTTCGTGAAAAATTAAGTTGGAGACAATTTGGATAGTATATTGATTTTCGCAATACACAATCTCGTGATCAAAGACTTGAATCCCAAAATCACCAAGAAGGAAGATCAACCACTACACTTCACAGGTTACTTGTGCTAAGGATCTATACTCTTCTTCTATAGAAGATCTAGCTACTGTTGTCTTCTTTTTACTTCTCCAAGAGACGAGAAATGAATTAAGAAAGCAGTAAAAACCAGAAATGGAGCACCTAGAATAAGGGTTAGCTACGCAATTGGATATTCATAACCCTAAATAGTAATATTAGAATTGGTTGAAAAGGAATAAACCAATGGTGGCGGAGCCTTTGAGATATCATAGTATTATATGAGCATGCTCCATATGTGAGACAATAGGACCATCTAAGAATTGGCTTAGTCTTCCCACGACAAAATTAATGTCAGGTCGTGTGTGAGTAAGATAGAGAAAGCGACCAATTAATCTCCTATACTTAGTGATATTTGAGAGAGGAGTACCTAAATCTTTATCCAACTTCAAGTGATAATCCATTGGTGTGGAAGTTGGCTTGCAGTCAAGAAAATCTTGGTCTGCTAATAAACCTAGGCAATACTTCCTCTAGTATAATGAAATTCCTTTTGAAGACCATGTTACCTCCATGCCTAAGAAGAATTTTAAGTTTTCTAAATCCATGATTTTGAAGTCAAGGAGTAACTTGATGGAATTGATCTTTGTCATATCAGTTCCAGCAAGCACTAGGTCACAATATAGACCAAGATTGCTATTAATCTAGTGGTAGTGTGCTTATTGAACACTGAGTAATCAACCTTTGATTGGAGGTACTCAGATTTAGTGAGAATTGAGACTAGCTTAGCATTCCATTGTCTAGAAGCTTGTTTGAGTCCATATAGAGACTTTTGTAGTTTATACATTTACTTAGAATCAAAGACATGTAACCTTTAAGGGACTTTCATATAAACCTCTTCAAAGATATTTCCATGGACGAAGGCTATGTTAACATTGAGTTATTGAAGAAACCAACCCTTAGAAGCAGCTAAGCTAAGTAACACCCTTAAGGTAGTCATCTTGACCATTGGACTAAAAGTTTCTGAGTAGTCTTTGTCAGTAGTTTGGGTAAAGCCCTTTGCAACTAACTGGACCTTGTATCTCTCAATGGTACCATTAGCATGGAACTTCACCTTGAAGACTCATTTGCACTTTATAGCCTTCTTTCTAGGAAGAAGAGTGGTTAGAATCCATGTTTGATTTTTATCAAGAGTAACAAGATCAAAATTGATGGCCTTTTTCCAACAAGAATGAATCATAGCTTCCTTATAGTTCCTAGGTTCAGGGTTACCAGAAGCAGCTAGGGAAAATTTCTTATGGTTATCACAAGATCAAGTGTAATGTAAGTAATTTGAGATAGGATACCTACTGTGAAAGGAAGATGAATCACTTGATGAAGACTCACCCAACATGTAATGATAATCTTGTAGGTAAGTGAGAGGTCTTTTTGTTGTTGTAGATTTTCTGGTGGTAGGTAGAAGGTCTGGTAATGTTGTAACAATGTGGATGGGGGAAAGAGTGGTGTTGTAGAGGTAGAAGGTTCTAAATTGGATGAAGGAAGAAGTGATGTTGAATACTACGTATGATGATCATGAGATGATGTAGATAATGATGTAATGTGGGATGTTTAGGAAGAGTATAAAACAAGAATGGTAGCAAATGTAGTAGGGTTCATAGGTGTATGATGTGATGGAATGGGCAGATCATCATGAGAGAATGAATTTAATGCAAAATTCCTAGATAAAATGCTTGAGATATTAGAATAAGGTGGAGTTTGCATATCAAGTGTGAGTGAATTTGATGAAGTAGGAGCGATAGGGAAGTGATTTTCACAAAAAAAACCACATTCTTGATAGGAAAATCTCTCTACTAATGAGGTCATACAAGATATAACCCTTACTTACATCCTTATGACCCAAGTATACACATTTCCTTGCCTTGCCATCTAGTTTCTTTATATTTTCCATTAGGGTTGAGGCATAAGAAAGACAACCAAACACTTTGAAGTGTTTAATTTTAGGTCGGCAAGGTTGATTGAAAGATAAGAGGCCTAGCCATTCCAAGTATGTGTTGATGTTTCCTTTCAACAATTCTATTTTGTTGAGGGGTTTCAACAAAACTTGTTTGGTGAATAATTCCTTGAGGTATAAAAGTATTCATAATGAATTCAGCGCCATTATCTATTTTAATAGTTTTTATCTTTGTAGAAAATTGTGTTTCCATAAGAGCAGTAAAATTATGGACAAATTTAGAGGTTTCACACTTTTTTTTTCACGAAATAAGCCCATGTGTACCTAGTCTTGTCATCAAAAATTGTTAAGAAATGCTTGTGTCCACTAGTAGAAGGAATATCTTGAGACAAATGGTAATATTTTTTTGCTAAATGACAAGGATCACAAGGATCTTACTTATTATTACAAAAATGAAAGGAAATTTAGTATGCATTTCATGGAGTCACATGATGGATGTCCTAGTCTATAATTCCAAATTGAAAAATTTATAACAGATGAAGTTTGCAGCATGACAGCACCTATGTGCACAAACTCTGGGCAGGGCTAGAATTTAGTGTTTTTTGGTTGAGGCTTGAGATTATCCCTTGCATATAAGCCTCCTGTCATATTAGCTACACCAATTCTACTCAAAGTAAGGCAGTCTTGTATCTCACAAAACCTATCATCAAACAACAATTTGCATTTCAGGGATGTGGTGAGTTTTGAAACAGATAGTAGGTTAAAAGTAAATGAGGATATGTATAAGACATTAGTTAGGTAAAGGCTATTAGTAAAAACCACAGTCCCTGAAATATTAGCTTTGGTTATGCTTCCATTAAGCAATTTTATAAAGATTGGGTTAATGCTGTGATAGGTTTGAAACTCATGAAGTAAATAACACACAAGGTCTGTTGTACCAGTGTCTATCACCCATGGGTTTGGTTCATGATGGCCAACTATTGATAAAGTGACATGTATACCTAATGGATCTGTCATGGTCAGAGAAGAGGATGTGATATGATTGACATTATGAGGAAAATGTGAGTCCTTTTGCTGCAGCAATGACATTAATGCTTGCTTCAGCTCCAGGGTAAACTCTAAATTTGTCTTCTTTCCACTTTCCTTCTGGTGTGAGACAATATTATTAGTATCATCACAATCTCCATTGGCAGTATTAACATTATTGGAAACAATAACATGATTATATTGCTAAGGAGTGTGGATACTTCTTAAAACACCTCTCAATGAGATAGCCTTCCTTCCCACAATGTGTACAAGTGACATTTACATCATAATATGTCTTATTTTTTCTTCTTCTATTTCTGTTTTCCCCCTAAAGCTCACTCTTCCTCAGCCTCTATATTTTCCTCTATTTGAAGAATAGCTAGAAATTCCTCTATCAGATGTATTAAAGAGTAATTCAGAATCCAAACTCTGCATTCATTTGTATTTCTTACTGAGAAAGCAAAGAGAATGTAGCTCCTATATCAGGAAGATGCCTCATCAACATAATTTGTCCTCTAATTGTAGTATATTGATCCTTTAGTCTACAAAGGAATCTTACAACATAATCCTCTTTTCTATATACTCTTTCATGATCCTCAGACCACAGACACAGATAGGACCACAAGCACACCTAGGGATTAGACAAAAATTGCCCAATTCTTTCCAAATAGCCTTAAGTCATGTGAAAAATAAAGTAATGCTCAATTCACCTTGTTTCTTAGAAAACAATTCTTCTTGTAAATAAGCTACACGAAACACATCTCTTTGTAAATCGCTCTGATGTAAATCACTCCACAAATCAAAAATATTTTTAATCCAAACAACACTTTGTAAAATTCCTGAACTTAATGACTGATTAATCAAACAAACAACAAATGTATTACATTTATCCTAAATAAAAAATGAAGCATCAGTTACCTTTGGTTGTGGTAGTGTACCATCAATGAAATGACGCTTGTTCTTTGATTTCAAGGTTGACGCTTGTTCTTTGATTTCAAGGTTATCTTGATTAATCTTGACCATGAATGATAGTTCTAAGATGTGAGAGAAATGGAGATTAACGAAACTCTTAGATTTTAACTCAGATATAAGATGTATGGACTCATTGGATCGCTTATTGGATTGAAGACATGATTTCCTTAATTGTAGTTGTTTCCAGCATGAACAACTCGAGTATTCATATGAGAATGCAATCCTAGATCTGGCATCACATTGTTTTATGAAGAAGTATTGTTAAACTTCGAATTAGATCATGGACGCTTTGAATCTTGATGTGAATCCTCAATGATTACCGATTCAAGACTGAATCAAAATAATCAAGAAAAGAAGAATCAAATAATTGAAAGTTTAGAAGGAAACAAAAAATCACAAAACTCCAATTTTAGTCTCAAAATTATTTTGACAAAGTTGCTTAAGGATCATCAAAACCTCAAAGGATTTTCCTTATTCACCAATTGAAGCTTGCAAAGAAGAATCAAGCTTGTAAATCAAGCTCAATTTTTTGAAGCTTCGGTGGTCGAAAGGTGCGAATCAAATGGAAGTGTAACATCCTGCTTTTTCCTTAAAGAAAATTTTGCGTAATAAATAAATATACAAGCCAATTATTGAGACTGGAAAATTAAATCATAAAATTTATTTTCTAAAATAATGGTTTCGTGATCTCGCGGAATTTCGCGAAACCTGGACCGATTTTTGGTTGTCGTCAGAATTTAATTACATATCGAAGGTACTCGTAAAATACACTTTTATGAAAGGAAAATTAAAGTAAATTCCTTAGATTAAAGTAAATTCCTTATTTTAAGTGTTTGTATGATGTATTTATATGTTTAGATAATTTTTACGATATCTGTTAATTTTTCGCGCACGTGGTCATACACGTACACGGATAGTTAACGACCAAACACGTAACAAATTTAGGAGAAAAATTCAGCCACACACGAATGCACACACTCAACCACACAACCATACCCCCAAAAACCCACTAACCACTCTCTTACTCCATCTTACCTAAGGCCATACCCTCCACTATTCATCCATCATTACCCTTATTTCATTTTAATTAATTTTTCGCATAATTTCCCTCAAATACCTGTAGCCAACAACTCCCATTCCCTATATTCATCTTCTTCTTCTTCTTCTTCTTCTTCTTCACATTTTATTTCCATAAGCATTTTCAAGACCAAAGAGCCATAGCCACTTGTGCTTCCATATACTTCACCATTTTCACTCTTGTTTCCTCTTCACCAAAGAGAAAACCAAAACCTTATAGCCACCACACGATCATCCTTTCCTTCTTATTTTCCTCCATAAATCACCAAGAAAAACTCATCCCCTTCCTCACACAAGAGCCAAAAATCGAATCATCATCATCACCACTTCTCAAGTTTGCTCATCTTGGAGAAAAGTTGTCACAAGCTTGGACTCTCAAGGCTTTTGGGACTCCCCCTCAACACCAACATCCAAACCTCTTAGGAAGTGGGTAAATCTTAGCTAAATCAGCACATTCGTGGTTTATGTGTGTTGTATGTTGTATGTGGAAAAATATGATATATTATGTGTTATGTGTTTTAATGATGATATATATGTTGTATTTGTGTTTTTGAGCTTAATGTATGGTCTTGTGATTTTTGGAATGTGTGTTTGAAATCTTAAGAAAAATGCATGGGAACAAGTTTGAGAAAGTAAGAGAAACATGCAAAAGCACAAAGCTATGTGTCAGTTTTTGCACCAGGCCGTTGAGCGACCCTGGAGGGGTGCTGAGCAACTTGTGTGATTCCAGGAACTGTTGAGTGACCCTAAGCAAGGCGCTGAGCAACTGAAGAACCGTATGTTGCTAAGTGTTCCCTAGTAGGGTAGTTGAGCGACCTGAGAAGTCCTCAAGGGCCCACACATTCCAACAAGCAATAAATATGTTATGCCTATTTGTCATATGTTATGCCTATTTATCAAGAGACACAAAAATATGTCTATGCTTATGGTTGTTAATCTTAAATGACATATTTATCTTTTGGTGATTTGTCATCATCAAAAAGGGGGAGATTGTGGAACTAGGTTTCCCTAATTGTTCCAATTGTTTAATACAATACGTTTTGATGATGACAAATACAATATGTTCTAATTGTCTATGCTTATTGTATATGCTTATATTTGTAGAACTAGGTTCCCTAGTTGTTCTATATCTTAATGATGACAAATAGAACATAACAAATAGATAATGACAATTAGAATGCAAAAGGATGTTATATACTAAATAGAATACATTTGATCTTGTATGATTGAACTTGATGGTAATCATATAGCTTACACATCATACAATCATATATGAGAAACATCCTTTTGAGAACATATCCAATAAATCTCTATATGTGCTTGATGGATTAACTATTGGATATATTTGTGTCTATATGTGTATATGCATGAATATCAAGTGTTATAGTGTTACAATGCATGCATGCTAGGAAAAGAATACTATTTGATTAATATAATTTGATCCTTTCCTAACTGTATATGTATGATGCATTGATTAATCTATATATGCATATGAAGATATTGGAAC
>QANU01036545.1:0-11554 GCA_003254905.1 Nissolia schottii | reverse complement strand
CATACTTTTTCACACTTCTTGGAAATCTTATCACCGCTTACCAGTTAGCTCAGGGGAGAGTTTGTGTTGATGCACCTAATTGGTTGTTTTGCAGATTAGTTGCCTCAATTTTTTTGGGCGCTTTTATAGATTTTCAAACTAATAGGAGCAATTGCGGTCGCTATCCCCCTACTTTGAATGTTACATGTCCTCATGTAACCCCACACTTGTTGCTTAGCACATATGAACAAATGTACCACAATTCTCCTAAGCCCTAAAGCCAGGTGTATCATGGTTTTTCTCGGTTTATCAGCTTATATTGTGCTAATTATTCAGTAAAAGGCTACAAGGCTCAAAGGGGTTAGCAAGGGTCAAATGTTCAAGGTAGGCTCGTATGGATATGTAAGCTAAATACACAAGGAATGCCTCACTCATGTCACATGTCATATATAACGGTAAAAGTGCAACGCAGAGAATCAGGCAAGTTCTAGACTTGAACACTAGTGAGTGTACACACAACAAAGAAAGGAATGACATGTAGTGTTGCCATCCTATAAAAGGCTCAAAGGCTTACCAGGTAATATCATCCAATTAATTAAAACATGCCAAGAGCTATAAAATGCTCAATCAAACACAATGCCATAAATAATCGAACACCACATTTCACATGGCACAATTATTGCCCTAGTCATGAATTTCCACAATTATTGCATAGTTAAAACTACTATCTTAAACAAATAAAACTTTCCCACCCTACACTTAAGGAAGTGCACCGGCCTCAATGCACAAAACAGCGCAAGAAGAAAAACAAATAAATAAAAAGAAAAGGAAAGAAAAACTCACAAATGGTGGGTTGCCTCCTACCCAGCACTTTTGTTTAACGTCCTTAAGTTCGACAGTCGGCGGCCGTCTCATGGAGGATCATGTTTGAACTGGTCGAGAAACATCCACCAAAGTTTGCTGTGGTTGCCTCCACCTGGATCCCACACCATGTAAGTCATGTCATGGCCCTGGAAGCCACATTTCTTTTGAAATCCATGCATTAAGATCTTCCATCGATGCCTTGAAGCTATGAGGCTTCGCTTGGCTTAGTTATCCAGCAGTTACTCACTCTGTAACATCCCGTTTTTTCCTTAGTAAAAAGTTCGCAGAAATAAATATAAAATAAGTCCTAAATTAAGTAGAGAGGTGAGAATAGGAGTCTTAGGTTAAGAGCATCCATAGTGTAACATCCCATGTTTCCGTAAACCAAGAACCGTTCTATTTCGTTGCCGAGAATGGCCGGGAAGCACCGAGGAATCGAAGGGAGGAGGGTTAAACCTCCGAAACCCTGGGAAATTTGAGAAACGGACTAGGTTAAGCTACTTTATAATTTTTGGGAGTCACTGGACGAGTTTCGACTCGAACGAAAATTTCCGGGATACTGAAACACGCCTGTACAATTTCCCGACTCGGCAAAAGAGTCTCCGACCCCTGAGGAAATTGTTCTGGATTGAAGGGAAAAATAAATGGGTCACAACGGTTTGTCTGGAATATTTTTAGGGCAATCGGGAGAGAGACTTTTCGGACAAAACGCGATCGAATGAAAAAATCGAGCTAGACCGGAGGGAGTTAACTTCTGATAGAAGTTAAATAATAAATAAAAATATAATAATAATAATAATAATAATAATAATAATAAATGAAAACTGAAGCAGAGCTTCAGCAAAACGTAAAAAAAGAAAAAGAAAAGTAAAAAAGAAAAGAAAATAACTTTTACTGTGCGTGGTTATGTATAAATAACTTCGTAGCTTTTCAGAAGTTATATTTCTTCGTCAACCGAGGGTCTCGTTCCGACACATCTAGGGCTCGTGCCGGAGTCTCCAAAAAATAGCCGGAGTACGCCATCGTAAAGAGGGAATTCTCCCCTTCCAGTCCACCGAATCGGAATCCCGATCGGAGGTGGGTAATCCTAAGCCCACTGTCTATGTGGTTTAATTTTTACCTGTATATGTGCTTATCGGTATATCTGACTATAGAACTGTTGAGTAGTATTTTGGAGGGATACAGGGTAAAAAGGGTTTTGTGAACGATTGAAAAATGAAACGCATAACTATACTATTTGGAACCCTAGGAACAGTGGAAACTGCGAACTGGAGTCTCGGGGTGGCGAATTTTTTAAGCCATCATTCAAATACGCAAGGAATTCAGTCGAATGAAACCTACGAGCTTTCCTTCGAATGAATTCCACTGCAGTCGAATGAGGGTGAATTTTTAGGATTTCAATCGAATGAATCCCTAGTATTTGAATGAAAGAATGCCGAGGGAATTCAGTCGAATGAAAGCCTATTCCAATCAAATGAAAGAACTTTGACGGATTTCATTCGAATGCCTCTCCAAGTATTCGAATGAATCCTGGCAGACTTGAGACTTAGTGGCTCTAACTAAGGGGTCCAAGGGGTACATAATAGTCTATTTTTGTATAGCAAGGCATGCATCATGAGGAATGGGTTGTGTATAGGTGTTAGAGAAACCCTAGAAAAGTAGAGGTCAATCACCTAATGCATAAAGATAATAATGGAACTTAGGGAACACGTATATATTTATATGTTAGGAAGCCTCTCTTGGCAAAGTCTTATAGACAAGCCCCTCACCAGTTCACAAGTGGATTGGTTGATGTGTTACCTTGCCCGTCCTTACAAGTTTGGATTGGTTAACGAGTCAGTCGCCCAAGGGTGGATTGGTTCGAAGAGGTTAATGACACACGAAGGTAAAAGATGGATAGAAAAAAGAGGAAAGAAGGGAAAAAGCGCTAACCCGGCAAGCCGGTATGCGTAAGGAGATAAAGAGCTAATCCGGCAAGTCGGAAAGCCTATAGAAAAGATGCACTAACCCGGCAAGTCGGTATGTGCCAAAGTGGAGAAGTAGGACGCTAACCCAGCAAGCCGGTACGCGTAAGAGACCCCCAATGCCCCCATGCACTATTTAGCTATGTATTTATAACTGATCGAATGTTTGAATGTGCATTAATATTCATTTATGGTTGTGTGTATAATATGTAACGTCTAGGGAATGACCCGAGATGAGTAGCCTAATTATAATTGAAATGTAGGATTCATAAGCACGCAACCTTAGTAAGAAAGACTAGTCCCCTATTCACCTAGCTAACTTAGATAAAGCTATTCAGGGTTTTAGCAAAAAATAATAATCAATAGGGTTTGTAGTATGCATGCTCACTTAGAAAGCCCCTGAATGGCCTGGAGGATACTCAAGTAAATGAAGCACTAATAGCCTTAGAGACCCACTGAGGACCTAGAGTTCTCACCCCCACTCGATTATGGATCCAGCTTGCAGCCANATGCACTAACCCGGCAAGTCGGTATGTGCCAAAGTGGAGAAGTAGGACGCTAACCCAGCAAGCCGGTACGCGTAAGAGACCCCCAATGCCCCCATGCACTATTTAGCTATGTATTTATAACTGATCGAATGTTTGAATGTGCATTAATATTCATTTATGGTTGTGTGTATAATATGTAACGTCTAGGGAATGACCCGAGATGAGTAGCCTAATTATAATTGAAATGTAGGATTCATAAGCACGCAACCTTAGTAAGAAAGACTAGTCCCCTATTCACCTAGCTAACTTAGATAAAGCTATTCAGGGTTTTAGCAAAAAATAATAATCAATAGGGTTTGTAGTATGCATGCTCACTTAGAAAGCCCCTGAATGGCCTGGAGGATACTCAAGTAAATGAAGCACTAATAGCCTTAGAGACCCACTGAGGACCTAGAGTTCTCACCCCCACTCGATTATGGATCCAGCTTGCAGCCATGACTTCGCCGCCGGCCAAGGATGTCTGGTTATTTACGCGCACCCGCATGCGCAATTACCGCACGAATACCCTCCTGGAGACAAGTACTTTCGCGCCTGCACGCCTACCAGATGAGCCTGATCGTTCTCCCAGGCAGAGGCTTGTAGCCCTAGGTACATCGCCACTGAACCCCATTTGGGTTGACGAGCATCCGGGGAGCAGCAGCAGAGATCCGATTTGCCTCAACGGCGATGAGGAGATGCCTCCTTCGGAGCCAGAGCCAACTCCTACACCGGCCCCGACGCCAGTTACAGATCCAGGTGCGTCCACCCCGACGGTTCGAGCTTGAGGTCGCAGGACCACTGCCCGGAAGAGGATACTATCCGCTCGGCCACATCGCTTCGTCCCACGCGATTTCTCGGTGGTGACGGATCTGAGCAGTGAGGAGGAGGAGGAGCCCCTGGAGCGCCTATGAGACTATGAGTAGGTGGCTGACAGCTGGACCCGAGTGTAGGGATAAGGTTTTGTACCGTACATGAAGCGAGTAGTACCGCTCGTGTACGTGGGTTGCTTTTAGTTATTACGTTTGTATATTACTGGAACTGATGTGTATATATATTATTATCAAATGGTACGGAATTATGTATAAACTTATGTATTCTAATATAATGGTATGTTATGTATATTCGGGCCCCTATGTGTACCTTCTGCCGATAAAGCTCTACGCTACAGGTATGTACTCGCACTCCCTTATCTTTTAGTTATGCCGCTATCCGTTGTATTATTCGCACGACTCGTTATTTTCTATGTACATGTATTTGCAAAGGAAGTTTCAAATTGGCTCGTATTTTTAGTAACCCTAATTTCAGTTGATAACCTAAAACAGTAGTAGTTCACAGCCCAGCATTCAACTACCTAGCCAAGGAAACCTATGACTTATGCATAGGCCAAATAGCTAGGGCGTTGCACATAGGACATAGGGCTTGTTGCTCTGCGAAGTTCCATCGACAGCGAAAGGGCTACACTCGGTCACTGGAAATTACCGACGCCTCAAAGGTATCTGGGAAGAATACTCCTCCAGAGACAAATTCCCAAATACCTTTGGATAACCTAAATTCCATATCAAGGGAAATTAGAGGATCGCGACGGTGTGATCAGAATATTTTTTGGACAACCGTGCGCGACGCACGGGGACAGCGAGCGATCAAACACGAGCGAGACGAGACTGGGAGGCACAAAATTTGAATTCCCCCACGTGAATGAATCAGATTTTTGAGAAAAAAATAATAAAATATAGGTCACTATTCACTGATTTGACCTTTTAATTATCTAATGAATTAATTAATTAAGTAAATTAAAAATGGCAAAATGGTAATTATGGGGAAGGGCAAAATGGGAAAATTGTGGCAAATTTCGTGGCTATAAATAGCCATGCCACTAGCCATCATATTCACACACAAACACTCTCTTAGACTACCCGAAACTCTGCCCGTGTGCACTGCGATCACACTGCTGAAGCCCGACCTGAGCCAGGACAACACTCTGCGCTCGAAAGACTACTCTCCCTCACCTTCATCATCATCAAACCAGCCTCTAGGAAGTGGTTAACTTAATTTTAATCACCTCTATGGTATCCTTGATTGGTTATGTAGTTCTATGTGTGCATGTATGTTTACTAGGAAAGTTAGTTTAATGATTATGTATGGATATGCATGTAGATGATTAGGATGTTCCTAGGTGGCTAGTGATGGATGGAAGTATGTGTTTAAAACCTTGAAAAAGTATGGAAGTGGTTTGGAAGAGAATGCATGGAAGTTGGCCAAACTCTCACATTTCAAGTGCTAGAATCGGCCAGGGCGCTGAGCGGCCATGAGGGGTGCTGAGCGGCCTGGGCTGGGACCGAAGCTTGTCACGTGAGAGGTCATGTGGTGGCAAAAGTTCAGGTTCGGGGCGCTGAGAGGTCTAGTTTTGGACGCCACGTGAGTTAGAGAAGGATGATTCAGAACCTGAGGGAGTTCAGGAGAGTGCTGAGCGGCTATGAAGGGCGCTGAGCGAACTGAAACCCAAGGGCTCTAACTGGACTTTTCTTAAAAAAACAAAAAAAAAAAGAGTTTTTGCAACAATTTTATGGAATCATGTCCTTCCATCTGCATCACTCCCAGCCACCCAAGCACGACCGATGCGAAAAGAACAAAGAGGCTGACAAGTACATACATCACGAGGACTGGTCGCCGTTAGGCTTAGAGCGACCCTAGACCGCTAGTGTTAAATTACTTAGTGTTTAAAAATGATAATTGAACATAAGGAACTAGTAATATCTTAAGAAGGGCCGACCACCAAGGGTCGATGTACCTTGAAGAAATAACATAGTTATAGAATAGGAAATTCCTCTCGTGGCACGTCATACCTGACAAACCCCTTGCTAGTCCCCCAAGAAGGACTGGTTTACGACTATGATATACAGGCTTCGGTCTGAACGCCGGTTTCAACCCGGTACGAGAAAGAAAAAGAGAAAAGAGAGAAAAGATAGTAAGGAGAAAAAGTAACACTTGATCTTTTACGTCATGACGGTTAAAAGACGAGTAAGATGTACAAAATGAACACCTTTGTCCATAAAAGACGGAACAGGCCAAATGAACATCTTGCTCAGAGAAAGAAGAAATAGGCTAAATGAACATCTTGGATCAGAAAGTTCAGACGTACAAAATGAATATCTTTGTATGAGAGGTCCGGACAGAAGAAAAGAACACCCTGTGTACACAAGGATGGACACAGGCGAGCCGATTCCTGGTTTGTCACCTAGAGGTAGACCCCCACCATTCTAAGAACGGAATGGTTTAAATGGGTTGTAGCTGCAAAAGGGATGATGACCCCACAGACTACATGGGACCACGGCTACCAATAACGATAAGGACTCTGCCACAGGCGCGTAAGAGAACCCCTGCCCTCATGTATGATATGTAGATGATGAATGTACATTGTATGTGATGCATGTACATTGTATGTAATGAATGTATAGTGTACGTGTATAAATGCATTAAGTAACCGTCCATGAACACGCACGCGACGGTCTAAGTAGAATCACGAGGAATAATAGTAAGCGCGAATGCCTAAGTAAGTCCAAGATTAGAGATCCCATTCACCTAGTAACTTAGATAAAGCTGCTCAAGATCATAAGCCAGATAATAACTAGTAGGGCGTCTCGTATGCATGATCACCTAGAGGTTTCTGAGTGGCCTGAAGCATAATCGAGTTAATCAGCCCCACTAGCCTAGAGTTACTCACTGGGAACCACATGTACTCACCCCCACTCACTTGTGTCTTCAGGTGATTACGATGAGCCTACCGCCGAACAAGCGGAGGTTCCTCCGCAGCAGGATTAAGTACCACGACCCTAAGACGGGGGACATCACGGAGACGGAGACTTACTTGACTGTAGAGTGCCCCACCCCGTTGCAAACAACCCCAACCGTCCCTGTACGCCCTGGATCATCCGCAGCAGATCCCATCCTCCTAGATCTCAACAGAGAGGAGCTTCCCCCATATGACAAGGACGTAGAGATCGATCCGAACTCCTGGCCATTTCGACCTCCACGATGTAACAACCCGACTTTTTCCTTCGAATTAAAATGCTATTTAAGGCAAAATTAAAAACATAATAAGAAGGAAATGGCAAGATAAAATGAACTAAAATTCAAATATTAATTTTATTTCTGTAATATTAGTTAACAATAATTCTTTGACGATCTCGTGACGTCCGGTGACGTTCGGATCAAAATTAGGGTTTTACTGTAATTTCTTTATGACACATAGGAGTCTGTAAAATATCTTAATATGAAATTAAATGTAAGAAAATGTCATCTAAGATTTTAAGATTAACCGGGATAACTAATAGGTCACAACAGTATGCCCGGAATATTTTTAGGACGTCCGGACATAAATAACTAATGAACTAATATGACATAAGAACACTAAGGGCAAAATTGGAAAGATAATTATGGCCAAGGCATTAGAGCCCCACGGCCAGCCCTCAAGACCGAAACATACATACAAACATTTCCAAAGTTTCATTTTCTCTTCTAAGTTTCCAAGACTTAAGTTCCATAAGCATCCATAACCATAATCATCCAAGCTTAACTATCTTTCTTTGCTTCTCATCATCATCAATCACTCTTAAAATCATCAAGAAGGCAAGTTAGTATCAAGGTGAAGAGTTTCTCTTCAAGGGGAAGCAAGAGAAACAAGCTCCAAGGCCCTAAACTCCATAACCTAGGGTTTTATGCTTTCTTGACAAAGGAGCTTCAAGCAAGCTTCAAGTTCATCTTTCCATCACCATAATTCATTCCTAATCATCTAAGGAAGGCTAGGAAGTGTTGTTGGTGAGTTTTCATCATGTGGTAAGAAGTTGAGCTTCCATAACTCATATTGGTGCTAATTAGGTTAAGTTGTTGTTTTAGGTCAAGAAACCTTCAAGTAAGCAAGCAAGGCTTGGTTTCCTTTTCTACTAGCATCAACAAGCTCTTGAGGAAGTGGGTAACCCTAGTTCCTCACCTCTTTGATGGTGAATGGTTGTATGTGATGTTATGTGTATGTTGATGGCTATGCATGAATTTATGCTTATGTATGTTAGCAAGTTTGGTTAGGTTAGGAAGACAATTCTGAAGGGTCTTGTGACCTGGATTAGATGTGATTATTATGCTTGAATTATGTGTGAGACTCATGTAGGGTGCCATAGAAGAGAAGGGAAGAGAATGGAAGAGAATGGCAATTCGGTTTGCATGTCTCGGACAGGGGTCGCTGAGCGACGTCTCAGGCATCGCTGAGCGAGACATGACTTACGTGGAAAGGTGAAAAGATATTTTTAAATTAAGGCGGTGGAAGAAGGCTCGAGAAAGTTCAGTCGCTGAGCGATAAGGTTGGTATCGCTGAGCGATGCAACCTTTATCGCTGAGCGCCAAGGTCCAAACCGCTGAGCGAACCTCAGTTTTCGCTAAGCGGTTTGAGACTAAGAAAAGCTGATGGTACCCTCTTGAGGCTCATAGTATGGTATTTGATGTTGTATAATGATTGATGGCTGAATTGTATGCACGTATATGCTGTATGTTATGAATTACGATGGAATATGCATGTTATTGGTAAATTATGTTGAAATATGTGATATGCCATGTACTCTGAGACACCTAGTTAAAGATATGATCATTAACTCTGAAATAAGGAAAAATGCTGAAATGAACCATAGGGAACAAGTATGCCATGCTGCATGTACAAAATGCTGAATTACTGCTGAACTGCTGAACTAGGGCCAATGCCCATACTGCTGAAACATGGCTATATGCCACATACTGAAAAAAGCTAAATGCCCCAATACTGAAATTGGCTATATGCCACATGCTGCTGAGGCCGTGATCACGAGAGCCAGATAACAAGCCCATTTCAGTAGGTCGGATAGACATATTGAAGAGGGAAGCCCGCCACAGGTGGTGTCGAGATGGCATACCTGGAGGTGTGCAGTTACTACGCCTATGCATTGTCGTACGGGGGCAAGCTTAGGTGGGGGTACAATACCAGCCCACTGTCGAGGGGTCCTTAGGGGCACGCGGCAGGTGGAAGCCCACCGCCGTAAGGTCCAGACAGTGTCGGCCTATACTGAGGGTGTGAGGTTATTCCGTCATAGTAGTGTCAACAGAGGACATTATTATGGTGGGAATAACACCTATACTGTTATACTGCTGTATTCTGTTATACTGTTAAATGCTATCACTCTGTTACATTCTGCTAGACATGTTAGGCTGCTCATTCTGTCATGGTTATGTTGATGATTCTGTGATATGTATTCTGTTGAATTCTGTTATGTTTATATTCTGCTGAATTCTGCTATGTCTGTATTGGATGATGTGATGCCCATTCTGATTACTCTGTTATGCTGAATGTATTCTGATTACATGCCGTTATTCAATTCAAGTGAAATGTACATTTCTGCTGTTATGTCATACCGTCAAGAGCACGCTCGAGACGGTTAAGTATATTCACGAACTGTTAATCAGCACGAGAACGTAGTAAGCCTGAATAGTTCCCATGTCACATGTCAATGCTGCTAAAGTCGTTCAGATAGGCAAGATAATAAATAGTAGACTGATTAGTATGTATGTTCACTAGAGATCTCTGGACGGCCTAAAGTCCGACATAATCTGATGTACGACTCAGGAACTAAGGTTATTTCCACTGAGAACCTACCGTTCTCATTCCCCACTATTTTATGACTTCAGGTACAGAAGAGGATGAATCTTATTTTGAGGATGCAGAAGAGCCGCCTGATGAGCCATGAGTGGCTAGGAGCTAGATAGAGGATTATGTTTTGCCAAGGGCTTACTGTGTAGCATTCCAGTAGTCCTTGTATTTTTATGCTGTGTATTTTGGGATTCTGTATGTGACATTTTGATCTATGTACATATTATGTATACAGTGATGTGACTTTGTATGGTGGACCCACAGGATGTATATTACATGTTCTATTTATCATCATGTTATCCGCTTTGTTATATTGATTTATTTCCAACGCATGGCTCTATGTTATTATTAATATGATACAAGCAAAAGTTTAAAACGGGTCCTTATTTTATGAGCAATGACTATTTTCAAAAGATAACTATGGACTAGGATATTCCGACCAGGTAGACAACAACCTAGTGAGCTTTGTTTACTACGTACGGGTAAACAGTTAGCTAGGGTGTTTCATTTGGTATCAGAGCAGTTTGGTCCAAAAGAGCCTGAGGACTGAGCTGCACTATGCTTTCGAGCATGATTACGGTGTATGTTTCAGTTAAGTGGTATGTGCTAAGTTCCTGTGTACTTGCCTTTCTTGAGACTGATCACCTTGAACTGTGCAGGTACGACATATTAGATATGCCACCCCGCCGAGACCCTACACAGCGTACTCTGGAGTCCCCAGACCTTGCAGATGTTCTGCGGGATATAGCCCAGGCTACGGCATTGATGGCTGCTTCCAATGCCCAACGGAACACGCCTCCAACAGCTCAGGAGTTAGAGGCCACGAAGTTTCGGGATTTCTCTCGTGCCAATCCACCAATCTTTGAAGGGGTAATGGATCCTGAGTTAGTTCATGGCTAACTTAGGAAATTGGAGCAGATTTTTGAAGATATCCCGTGCACTGAACAACAGAAGGTCAAGTTTGCCTCTCGAAAGTTAGAGGGACCAGCAGGCGAATGGTGGGATACAACTAAGCCCCAGTTTGAGCGGGATGAGGATCCTGTGAATGCTCATGAAGAATGTTTTGATGAAGACAAATGAAGCAAGCTTCCAAAGGTCCAAGAAAGCTCAAAAAGATCTAGTTATAGGATCTAGGAAATATGTTAAAGGTGATGTATATCTAAACTCTCACCTTAAGCTCCTTTAGATGGCTCTTAGAAAGGAATCTTGATTTATGCCTTAAAGACTAGTTCAAACAAAATCAAAAAAAAAATCAAGCAAAAGAAGAAAAAGAATGAGTTTGGACAAAACCCTAGAGACATTCGAATGAATTGTATAGATCCATTCGAATGTCTAATGAACAAGACATTCGAATGTCTTATGAACAAAGGTAATCCGAATGGCATAATCGAATGTCTAGGGTTTGATGCCTTGGTGATCCCAGTGAAGCAAATACATTCGAATGGCTGACTCAGATCCATTCGAATGACTCAGGCGCATTTAATGCTCAACGGTTATATTAGGTGAGACATTCGAATGGGCCATTCGAATGGATCGAGTTCTGAGCTCCAAAACGG
>QANU01036499.1:134241-145037 GCA_003254905.1 Nissolia schottii | reverse complement strand
AGAAACTGGTGAAAAGAAGAAAAATGGATCCAACCTCGATAATGTTGTATGTAGGTGTGCCTGTGATCGGGGTCGTGGTTTTGGCAGGTGCTGCGTACGGAATAATGATCCTATGCGGCTGCTGCTCCTTCATATCCAGTATAGCACGCAGAGCCCAATAGTATTGCCTTGCCAAGGGGCTGGAGCCCCCTTTTACTACTAATTATTTTTTGCTTATTTTTATTATTATTATTATGGAAAGGAGGGTGTTTTTATCTTAATTTAGTTAAGATTAGGTTTGACATAAATTATTGTTTCATCTTTATTCAAAAGAGATTTAACGTTATTTAGTCTATAGATGATTCTTTGTGGTTCAGCATTTACATCATAGAAATTATCAATAATATCATTCTCTCTTCCTCACTCTCATTTATTTTTTGGTGAGTTGCCAGTGTATTTTTTTTTTTTTTTNTTTTTTTTTTTTTTTTGTGAAACTCTCTCTTGTTTATAAACAATGATAAGAAAAATCACTCCATTTTATTATTTTGGGGGCAAATATTACCAAGATAAAGGAATAGACAAGAACGCCACGACCAAAAATGGTAAACATGGTCCGCCCAATAGATATTTCAAACATGAACATAGTGAGTTAATACGTAAAATTAGCTAAAATTGTCTTCACAGGCCAATAGAATAGTGAAACGCGGGTGGGCATCAAGATCCCAATTTTTGAAAAAGCTGCGATTAATGAATATGGAATTTATGACATTGGGTGTCATGAGTCCTTTATTTGTCTCCATTAGTTTGGGAGGATACTTTTTTCTTCCTAAAAAAATAAAGATTTTTTTTCACTTGACTTTTTGGGAATTGTTTTAGTGGGACATCTCCCATCTTGTTGTTCACTTTGTGGTTTGAGGACATTGTAATGGTGATACTAAGATGTCTCTTTTTAGACATTGCTTTTGTTAAGCAATAAAACATACCACATACTTATCAAGAAAAGTGGTAGACATCAAGAATCTTCCCCTAAATGAAGCTCACATCATATTCGGAGTCAAGCTCCATCTCACACGCGTACTCTCAATTAATAACACCTAGCTCATTAGAATTATTTTTCTATCGCTAATCCTACCATTATTTAGCTATATAACCTATGCCTACTCACTCGTAACCTATGATTGCTTTCCCATAACCTATTATACGTAAAATAAGTTACAACTACTCCTAAGAATAAAATTCTGACTAATATTTTTCTTTTTATTTCTATTAATGGTAAATATGTTTATTTATAGAATATACAAATATTTTAAAACATTTTCTAGTAACACATAACACTCTCTAATTTAAATATTCTTATGAATATTCTTGCTTATCCTAACACCTAATATTCTAGAAGAGTCCCTGTATTTCCTTCCTAACAAAATATTTTGTCAATTATTAGAACATACAATACGAATTGGTGTAAAAAAAAAATTCAACATTAAATTGATGGGATGAATTTCAAAATGTAAGGACTAAGAAAGATATTGACTTAGTTTTATAAATTCTTTGCTCATTAGATGCTTAAAGACTATGTTGTGAATACATTGTCTTGAGTTTTAAATGTGAATTTTTTTTATTTTTTATTTTTACATATATTATGATTTTTATTTGAAATTGGAGGTAAGAGTGAAATGGAAAATTTTCGAAATCCCCTAAATTGGGAGAAACAAAAAATGAAGACTTTGATGGAATACAATGGAACCTCACTAGCGGGTAGAAATAGGCTAGCAGTTGATCGGGCCTTCAACCTAGGTTGCATTAAACCTTTCATAGTCTAATCCATTTAATAATTAAATTAGTTCAAAGCTTTTTAAAAAGCCTTTTTTTAACCAAAAGTAATGGGAATAGGTTGTAAGAACAAGCTTGTTAAATTTGACGGGCTAACCTATTTATAAAATAGTAGTGAATCTTGATAAACACTTTGTGCTTGTCAAGTGCGGAACATGGGAGAAAGTGAGTTTGAATGAAGTGGTTGTGAATAGTGGGAGAATGTAGGGATTAATGAGTTTGAATAGTGAATAGTAAATAGTAGATACTGAATAATGACATGTAAATTAGTGTCCTTAATAAGTGTAAAAAATAAAAATAAAGGCAATTATGAAAAGGTAAATTAGAGAACAAAAACCATTTCTTTTTACCCCTTTATCTATTACTAGTTGGTCTTGATAGGCACTTTGCCTATTAAATATTCATTTATAGCTGTGCACTTTGGCTCGTTAAGCCGCATTTTTTTTAATTTGTGTATTGGAAGAAGATGAAAATAGTGTGTTTATTGAGAAAATATAAAAATATATTTAATTTATACTTTGAGTAGAAGATAGCTGTTGCAAAACTGTTTTGAATTTGCATGATGCATCATGGGTAATGAGAGAGACAAAACTGCTTTATAAGGAGGGCATTTTTGATACAGTAGAATTTGGATACCAAAAGATGGATTTTTTGTCCAATCCCTTTAATTAATTGTAAATTATAGATACTATCATTATTAGTAGTACCAGTAGGTCTTGAGAGAGTCATTTTATGCAAAATAAAAATCATTATGATTCTGAGTCTAAATTTTAAATCCAAAAACATGGTAAGTGAAGCTTTTGACGTTGTGGCTACCGGACTAAGCTGTGTTTGGTTGCTAAAACATGATAAAAATACAGAGACATAAAAAATAAGAGGACAAGTTAGTCTTATTTGTATTCTGTTTGGTGATAGTGTATAAGACACACTTATTTATATTTATATCTTATTTAGTTTAATAGAAACAAAACAGAAAATACACTCTAAATGATTTAAAATTCCTTTATTACATTAATTTAATAGAAAATTTAAAAACATATTATAAAGGTTGTGTCCCCGTGTCCCAGTAAAACGGAGGCACTTGGGACACATACTTTTGTGCCTGTCTCAATGAACAAACAAGATTTTTATCTCCGTGTTTCAATATTTTTGTCTTTATCTTAGTAAACAAACTCCATCTAAAAAGCATGTTTTACAGTAATATTGAGACAAATGGGAATGATACTTACAAGGTGAAGGGACTCGCCTTTTGATACAGATATTTTAGCTTATGTCAAGGAAGGGGTACGTATGTATGCAACTAGAAGAGGATTGGAATTATCAAGTTTTGATGAAACAGAGACGGTTAAGGAAGAACTGCAACAATATTTGCTTGGAGGATTGGTTGGGGATGGCTACAATCAAGGTCTGGTGTGGCCAATACATTTTCACAGAGTCTTGTGAAACCAATAAGGAGAAGAAGCTATGAGCAGGATACACACCAATTATTAGTCCTGTGATCGAAGTTATGCCTATAAGCATAGTCCATGACAATTTGAGAGGCACGAAGTCAAGACTTGGCACTAAGGTATGAGCATGGAGATGATAACTGAATTCCCCTATGGTTATGGCTGCTGGTTTAAAGCTATGCTTGTTGTCTATGTGCTTAGTGCAGAATATGTAAGTGAGTTGGCAAGCGTGGTATCGTTGTGTTGTTGGTAGATTGAGGGGTGAGAAGAGAGTATGTGCTTTTTGAATTTAACTATGATGTAGCAGTTCATTGAACTTGATACTTTTTCCTCTTTTAAAGAATAGAGAGTTTGTTCCATTAGATTTCTCCTGTGAAAGTTTAGATTAGACTCAATTTAATCATGTCGATTTATTTTGTATGTCAGTAGGTGTGTTTTATCCGGTTTGAATTATTAACAAATCATCATTACCCTCTTTAGTCTTTTGAACTACATTGTATTAAGGGAATAAATATTATTTAATGAGCTTAATTTTTTCTTCTTCTTAATTTTCTCACCATACAAGCAAGAGAAAGAAACCTTCCTCATTTTCGTTTTTTTTCTTTCCTATTTCTTCTTCCTTCAAGCAATTTGGGAGAAAATAAACTTTTTTCAATATTTTATCTTCTTTCCACTTTCTTTTTTTCTGATAGTTTAATTAGTTATATTAGTCAAGAAAAACACTAGCACCAAATACATCAATAAACTGGCTCGAGCAAGCATCATTTTGCTGCATTTTGGTCTATTTTGTTTCTCTCATTTTCCCTTTTATCCAAGCAAAGAGTAAACCATCAATCCAAACATACCCTAACAACCCATTCGGGTTTAACTTTAAGAACAATTACTGTTAAAATAATTAATTGAAGAATTACTTTTAGGTAAAATAAAGTTAAAAGAATTAGTTTGTGTTTGAAATTAGTACTTTAAAAGTAATTCTTTTTTTTAATTGTTTGAATATGATAAGGTAAAGTTAAACAAATTTTGTATTTTTAATTCCTCTTTTTAAGAAAATAGAAATGGTCTTATAAAAGCTGATCATATTTTTATGGTGAATGCTACCATGCCTAGAAATTTTAAAGGCATTGAATGCCCATTAGAGGTGGAATAATGAGATTGCGCTATATGGACTTTGCATGTATACACTTATCCAGGTTGAATTTTCAAATCAATCCAAAGGATATATTAGCAAAAACAAGAACACTCCAAAGGATATATTAGCAAGAACAAGAACAAGAACAAGAACAACAACAGCAGCAACAACAAGAAGAAGGACAAGAACAAGAATAACAGCAGCAGCACCAGCACCAGCACCAGCAGCAAGAAAAAGAACAAGAACAAGAAGAGGAGCAAGAACAAGAACAAAAAGAAAACAAAACAACAAGAACAAGAAGAACAAGAAGAACAAGAACAACAACAACAGCAGCAGCAGCTGCAGCAAGAAGAACAAGTCATCGGGAATATTCAGAAAAAAGAAAGAAATATATTACTACAAAAACCAATAAGAATCATACAGACATTTCTTAGTATCTTGAAGCATGACCTTAAGTATTATCATTCTTTGTGGGACTCCATGCCGACTCATATCTCATCCACAATTGGATGGGATACTAATGAGGCCCACACAGATTTCATCCAATGATGGATAAGATGTGAGTCGGCACGGTGTCCAACAAAGAATAAGTACAAATAACACAGGTCAAATACTGGAAACGGGACTAGGCTATTGGGAGAGACTGAACCTCTAGGAAGCTGAGAGACTACCTTTTCTTTTCTGCACTTACTTTGTACTGTTTCTCTTCTTCTTGGGTGATATCTTACTGATATAGCTCAACGTTGTTGATAATATAGCAGTGTTCTTTCATTTTACTAGCTCATTTTACTGGTTTCTATTACAATGTCTTAGGAATATATTATTATTTTCAAAACTCTAGTCATGTGTTTCTTGCTCCTCATCCTTTGGATGATTTGAGCTATTATCATTTATCGAAAATAAAAGGCATTCTACGCCCCTTTAAGTAAAAGGGCATGGAAGCTATTGAATCAGAAGCCTGCATATTCAATTATGCAGAAGGCAAATTGACAGCAGGGAAGCAGAGAGAAGAAGGAAAGGAAGAAATGAAATTGATGAATGAAAATCATTGAATTGACTTGTATTACAAGTAATGTACACATTATATACAAGGAATGTACAACTAACTAACTAATTAACTTGGTAGTTAAGTAACTAACTATTAACTGACTACTAACTAATTTAGCATGTGTTTATCATGCTTACAAATAAATTACTTGTTCAGCAAGTAATCTAATAGAAGCATGCACCTTTTTTTTTATATATAACATATTATATATATATATATATATATATATATATATATTAATTTTACTATGATTTCTTGATCCACATAATGAGAAGAAAAAAAAATGATTCTTTAATAAATTTAAAAACATTTGAGTTTATAAATGTATAATTGGTTTTATATACATATATAAGATATGATTTCTATTACTATTACATCAAGAAATTATATGATTCTTTTTTTTTTAGAAAAATTATATGATTCTAATTTATGATTTTATATATGATTTTTAAAGAAAAAATTAATAATAATACGAATAAATCAAATGAATCATTGCTAATTACTATTCAAAAAACATATCAATCAAATGATACATATGCAAATGGATTGCATCAAGAATGGGATATATTTTTTTTACATAACAAATTTTATATTTTTAATTTCTCTTTCTAAGGAAAAAAATACATGGTCATATACTTTATATTAAAAGTTGGTCATATTTTTTTATATATAACATATTTTTAATTTTTTTTAATTCTCTTATATGATTTCTTGATGTACATAATGAAAAAAATTTCTTTTTTATATAACAGATTTTATATTCTTCATTTTTACTGATATATGATTTCTTGATGCACATCATAGAAAAAAAAATAAAAAATCCTTGTCTAATATGCTTGATATACGTATATAGGATATCATTTCTATTACTATTGTAATATGATTTTATATGATTCTGATATATTTTTTTATATATGAATTTATATGATTTATCTATTGATATCGGATTAATTTAACTAAATTATTTAATTATTCTTAATTTATAACTATAGGTAATTATACATTTAATATTATGTGAGTATTATTTTTTTTATTTTGTATTATTTTTAATGTTTAATTGCGGTGTTGTGACACATAGGATTACTGGCGAGGTTTGTTGATGGTTTTTATTTAAGAATAAGGATAATTAGGATAGGATTATGTTTAAGATTTTCAGGTTTTAATTTCTTTTCATCTATATTTCAGTATCTATTGATGGTTTCTTGTTATATTATTTGATGTGACTAATTTTTAATCACTAATATTTCTTTCTAAAAAAAATAATTATAAAAAAATATAAACAAACTTGTGCAACACATAGACATCGTATCTAGTGTTATATAAAGATTAAGTATCTATAAATTGATATTTCTTCTAATCATGCGCGCACAACTTGTGAATGTCCTGTTATATTCACCCTTAATTAGTAGGTAATCCAATATTCACGATGAATAATTTTTGTAGTAAATCTGTATTAATTGATTGGTGTGAATTAGTTTATATATGAATTGATTATTGCCGTCATAATGAATTAAATGCTGATTTGATTAGAGAATTTTGGTTTGTCTATAAAAGGAAATCCCATTGTACAAGAAACTGGCGAAAAGAAGAAAAATGGATTCAACCTCGATAATGTTGTATGTAGGGGTGCCTGTGATCGGGGTCGTGGTTTTGGCAGGTGTTGGGTACGGACTATACGTTCTATGCAACTGCTGGTCCGTCGCGTCGAGTGTAGTACGCAGAGCCAAATAGTATTGCCACGGGGGTGGTGCCCCCTTTTAGTATTAATTATATTTTTTGCTTATTATTATTATTATTATTATTGAAAGGAGGATGTTCTTTTTTTCTTAATTTAGTTAAGATTAGGTTTGACATAAATTATTATTTCATCTTTGTTCAATAGAGATTTAATGTTATTTAGTCTATAAATGCTTCTTTGTACGTAGTTCAACATTTACATTAGTGAGATTATCAGTAATATCATTTTCTTTCTCTCTCTCGTTTAATTTTTTTTTTTGGGTGAGTATTCAGTGTATTTTTTGGTGAGCCTCTCTTGTTTATTAGTAATAAAAAAGAAATTACTCTATTTATTATTTTGGGGGCAAATATTACCAATCTCATCAACAAATAAAGGAATAGACAAGAAGAGTAGGCCACGACCGAAAACGAAAAAAGAAGGCAGGCAGAGAAAAAAATAAATAAAAACTTAGGGCACATCATGAATCCTTTATTGGAAGAATGGGATTTTTCCCAAATCCCCTAAATTGGAAGAAACAAAAAAAATGAGCACTTTGGTGGAATATTATGGAACTTCACTAGCAGCTAGAAATAGGCTAGAAGTTGAATTAGACCTTCAACCTAACTTGCATTAAACCTCTGTTAGTCTAACCCGTATATTAATCAAATTAAACCAAAGCTTTTCAAAAACTATTTGTTTTAAACCAAAAATGATAGGAATATGTTATGAAAACAAGTTTATTAAACTTGATGGACTAATTTATACAATATTAGTGGGTCTTTGAGTCTTTTAATAGGCACTTAGAGCCTATCAAGTGAGTGGTTTGTAAATATTAGATATTAAATAATGAAATGTAAATTAGTGACCGTCTTAATAATAATGACATGTTAGCTTATAAAATATAAAAATAAAGGCAATTATGGAATGGTAAATTAGTACTAAAAGATTATTTCCTTTATCTATTCTCTTAATAGATTTTGACCGACACTTTATACCCATTAAATATTCATTTATTGTTGTGCTTGTTGAATTGCATTTTTTTATGTGTATTGAAAAAAGTGTGTGTAATAAAAATATATGAAAATTTTAGTGTCGGAGCTTAGCTATGACAACGGGGCCATGGCCCACAAAATTTATGATAATTTATTAGTGGTCATATGTGTATAACCAAAACCAACATTAAGACGGGGCTGAGCAACGAAGAGGTGGAGAATTGGAAGTGGATCTATGGCTTGAAATCCATATGGGGATTGATCCTGGATCAGCTCAACGACACCTTGGTGAGGATCCTCCTCGCCGCCGCGATCGCTTGAGTTAGTTAATGCATGGTGGGTCATCCATCAACAAATTGATGATCTAACGCTGTCAATCAGCCCTGTTTGCAGGAATGGCACACTAATCGGCGGATATTAAACCCCGATTATGAATAAGTTTCATATAATTATAATATTCTTAAATTCATCATATTATGTCGATTGACATTAATGTATTTCCATATAAAATTAAAATTCTCAGCCACTCTTTGAATTTGACATTTTCATCTTAAAATCATGATGAGCGAGCACACAACTTATGAATGCCCTGTTATTATACATATCCACGCTCAATTTTACGCATGCAGGAGTACAATTTTGTAGTAACATGTATTAATTGACTAGCGTGACAAAATTTATATGGTAATTGATAATTGTTGTGATAATAAAATAAATGCTCATTTTGATTTGGGAATCTTATTTGGTTTCTCTATAAAGGAAATCTCATTCTATAGTAAACTAGTGATCGAACAGAAGAAAAAGGATATTTTCACGTTTGTTCAAATTTTTTTTATTAAATTTGCCTCTTGTGGTTGGACTCATATATTTTGCAGTTGTCACGTGCTGCAAGTTAATAAAACAGAGATCTACGTCAACCTCGTCACAAGGAGACGAAGAGAAGACGGTGGCCGCACGTGAGACGGTGGTCGCACGTGAGACGGTGTGAGCCATGGACGTATCATGTAGCTTGTAACCAATTTACATGTTTGTTTTGTTATTTGAATCTTTAAATTTCTGTTTTTTTCTTATATATTCCTTTTTTCATAGCTAGCTAAGGCAATAGAGAGAGCAGAATAAGAGTCAAATCTTGGACTCCGAACATGCACAACGTAGGAACAACTACTGTAGACTGTTGGTTCAACTGCAATTCCTAAATTTCTATTATTTTACAAATATGTACTACATGTACAATGTAAAAGAATTCATTATGTAATAATTACATGTTTGAAAGAATGTTATATTTTAACTAATTACACAAATATGTATTTAATTCGAGTTAATTTTATAAATTGGTTCTTATAAATTTTTGTGTATAATTATTTTTTTCATTTTTATGAATGATTAAAACAATATAAATTGTTTAACTATAAGTACTGAAATAACCATACCTGTAAAATTGTAACTTATTTAATGTTATAGTTGTTTACAATATGATTTAAAATAAATTAGAAGCTGTTGCTAGTTAGGTGCCTTCCATGCCTTGTAGTCCACTAGAGCACTCTATAGGCTGACATGAATGTAAACTATCATAAAGACTGAAATAGCTGAAGAATATTTGATGACAACATGAAGCTTACCAAGAGTCCAAACTGCTGAGATCTATTGAACGAGCAACGCGTCTTCGTCAAGGGTATTTGAAAAAGGTTGTTGAGGGATGAGTCATCGCTCAGTGAATGAAAAACCCCACGGTGACATGAGACAATTCGTAACCATGGCGCGCAAATGCAATTCTTATATAAATAACAGTCATGAAAATATTCATATAATAATAATAATAATAATAAATACATGACATCGGGCATCACGGGCTGCCATTTCTAGGCTTTACCGTCTTGCCTTAAATCTACATGAACCCTATTTTACTTTACAATCGCTGACTTACAGTTCTATCCTAAATATACTTCCATGAAAACATTTTTAAATACATAACACAACATGATAACATAATTCTTTAACTGATACTGATAGCATAACATGACTTAATATCTTTACGTGTTTTATCTTAGAAAAATAAAGGTAGATTAAGATCTCATGCTTAGGGAGGTTCCCAGGTAAGAAAGGTGTGTCACAATAGACATCTTAAGTACCAAGTATTGTCCTTAGCCAGAACCTTTCCTTAACATAAATCTTCTCCCACCAGAATATTTCCTTAACCATGATCTTTTATTAAGAGTTTAACTAAACAATATGAATATCTATATCACTTAATAATAATCATATACACACAACATGAATAGATTTAATGCAATAAAATATGTGGCCCCATCTGGTTCTAAAATTGTTTAATGATTTTCTAAAATTCGTAGATATTTGCTTCATACATAAATAAAATAATAAAATCCACCTCCTAGAATTTTATAAAAACATGCATATATAAAACAATGCTAAAATAAATAACTTTAAAAATAAATACATGGTCTAAAAATAGATCATGAAGAAGGTCATTCACCTAAAAATGACTGACCGCTAAGGAGCACTAAGCTGAGAGCTCCTGACACACCTTACGAAAAATAAGAGGAAGAAAAGAAATAAAAATAACTGGAGTGAAAAGTCTCACAAAAGTGTTACCTCTCAAGTTCTGGAGTGAATTAACAAGTTTGAACACTCACGA
>QANU01036499.1:56729-134213 GCA_003254905.1 Nissolia schottii | reverse complement strand
TTTTTTTTTTTGGGTTGTGACATTCTTGGCTTATGCATCTACTATCCCTGCTGGCAGAACTAATTTTGAGGCTAGAGCCATACCTTCTGTGTTTGTTGGCTACCTTGTGGGCTATAAGGGATATAAGCTCTACAATCGAGAGACAAAGAAATTTTTTATCTCTAGAGATGTAGACTTTCATGAGAACATCTTCCCCTTTAAGAATCCTTATCCTTCTCAGTCCTCATCATCACTCACAGTTTCAGTTCTGCCCACTCCAATTGTCTTAGATACTGTTTCATTGGCTGTTGAACAGGTCACAGTCCCTTTACCTAATGAGCATGATCCTGTTTCATTTCCTATTGAGCCTCCTCTGAATTCCTTGGCTCCCTCTCCTTCCTCTGATTTAGTCCCTTCCACTGATGAAATTGTTCCTCCAGTAACAACACCCTTAAGGAGATCCATTAGACCGCATCAACCATCTTCCTATCTTCAACATTACCTGTGTTCTCACCCAATAACCTCCCTATGAACTAGTCCATATTATCTCCTCCATATAGATAATTCATCATGCAGATTTCCTTTACTTATAAACCATTCTTTTACCACCAAGCTGTCAAGCATTCAGAATAGTAACAGACTATGGCAGAAAAAAATTAAAGCAATGGAGGATAACCATACATGGATAGTGATTCCTTTTCCCAAGGATAAACACAAAATTGATGGAGACACCTTAGTCTACAAATTGAATAAGTCTGATTTAAACTGTTTTAATAAACGAATTTAAAACATAAGATGAAGATGAGAAAATGAGAGATTATGAGTTCGTAAGCTTGCTTTGAGACTTTGAGGAAGGAAAAATGAATGGAAGAAAGGAGAAGTGGGGGCTATGAGGGTTAGATTGTGGGGGGTGAACAACCTTGTCCTCCAAACCAAGCCCTTGTGTGGGTGGCTTCAACTGTTTGAGTTTGGGAGCAAGAGATTGGGGTGTTTTCAAATACGCCCTCTAGCTCAGAATTTTCTATTTTGGTTGCTATGCTTGCCGTATGTGTGTGTGTTATATTCCTTGTGTTCCATGTGTTTTTCTCCTGAATCCTCTCCCTTTTTATCTGATTTTCCCTCTTTTCTTATCCACTTTCTCATTCCTAGGATTCCATTTGACTTCCTTGGGTCTTGTAATTGACAAGTCATTTTCAAGGCTACAGGACAAGGCCCTCTGCTACGTGGGTCCTTGTGCCTACAACTTTAACTAGGATATGTCACTCTCAAATCTTACCTCAGTGCGAATTTCTTACACAAACTACCTAGTATAAACAAACATACCTTTTGCCTCTCTCTCCTAGGTTGTTGTGAAGGGTTCTAAAAAAGTATAAGGTCATAATTTCTTGCTGCACCTTCAGCAGGTCATCAGACGATGTCCAGAAGAGCCCTTGAGGCCTGGGACCACAGTCTGAAGGCTGCTGCATGCTGTCAAATTCAATTGCTGCGAGGGCGCATCCCTTTGCTTACTCCCTAAGTCCTAACTGCTGGCCAAAAGGTCTTGGAATGGATCTCATGACATCTTTGGGATGTAGGGCAAAGTCCAAAGCCCTCCAATCCATAACTCCTCATAGTTCCCCTTATTGTCTCTTTGTGGATCTGCTCAGGGCGTATTTTATGACACCACCTTATGTCAAACCCTTAATGACCACACTAGAGACAAGTGCTTGTGCTTCTAGCTTAATCCATCCTTGGTGATTATCCTTAATCGATGTGTTACAAAAGGGTCTATATCAAAGTCTATTTATGGACTTAAACAAGCCGCATGCCAGTGATTCCACAAATTCTCTGCTGCCATCTTATCCAATGGATTCATCCAATCCAAGAGTGACTATTCCCTATTTCATATTGGCTCTAGAGCTAGCATTGTTTTCTTGATGGTTTATGTAGATGATATAATCATCTACAGTCTTAATGCTGCAAAAATTGCTAAAGTTTAGCATATCTTGCAAACTCTTTTTAAGCTTAAGATTCTACGAGACTTGAAATACTTTCTTAGACTTGAAATAGCTTGATCCAAGGATGGCATATGCCTATCACAAAGGAAATATACTTTGTCTCTATTAGAGGACACTAGTTTTCTAGACTCTAAGCACCATCTATCCTAATTGATCCTGATGTCAAACTTTTTGGAGAGGATGTAGACCCTATACTAGATCCTATAATCTATAGAAGATTAATTGGGAGACTTATGTACTTGAATATATCAAGACCAAACATTGCCTTTGCAGTGACAAGGTTGACTCATTTTATGTCTGACCCCGATCCTCTCATCTCTAAGCAATCCATCACTTACTGAGATACCTCAAATCTTGTCCTGGACAAGACTTATTTTTCTCATCTCAGTCTTAATTGAACCTCCATGCTTTTGCTGATGCAGATTGGAGGGGATGTGTGGACACAAGGAGATCCACTAATGGCTACATGGTTTTCCTTGGCAGCTCCTTGATTTCTTGGAAAAATAAGAAGTAACTAGTTGTGAGCAGATTTTCAACAGAAGCTGAATACTGAGCTCTTGCTTGTGTTTCAAGTGAGCTTACATGGCTACCCACCTTACAAAAGGAGTTTGAAACCAACATTGGTTCTGCCACAGTTTACTTAGATAGCCAGTCTGAAATCCCTCTCGCTTCTAAGCCAACATTTTATGAGAGATCAAAGCACATTGAATTAAATCGATTGACACTGTATCCGGGAAAAGGTTAATGCAGGCATCCTTAGATTGGTTCATGTGAAAGGACAACATTAGTTGGCTGATATCCTCACTAAAACACTACCTACTGTTAGATTCAAATTTCTATTACTGTAGATTAGTTAGCATATACAGTATTGTATCGTGCTTGACAGTTAGAGCTTGTTAGTTTTGTTAGGTTTCTATTAAGTTGTTAAGTTAGTTCCAGCACAGTAATGCTGTGTGAATCATATATATATATATATATATATATATATATATATATATATATATATTCAGAAATCAATGAGAGAATACTCAGTTTTGCATTCATTTACTAGTTTTGGCTCGTAATAATCTCTTATTTCTATATTCTTCTTTTGTTATGCACTCTGCTCAGTGCGTCTCTCTAGTTCTATTTTTTTTTTTTTAATAACGTTTAAATCACACATAGACAAAGCTTATAAAGATTATGTTGCATCTATAAATTTACATTATATCGAATCATGAGCACACAACTTGTAAAAGTTAGTTATATTTATAATCAGTCGGATCTAAAAAATTTATAACAACTGGGGGCGAAATAATATAAGCATAATAAGAAATTTCACTTGATTATATTTACACATCAACAAAATAGTTAAAAGTTCTGTTCAAAACTTATAAATGATTGCTTTGATGATTCTACTTATACCTTAAAATTCTTTCAATGTTAGCTACCCAAAATCGAAATAAAGTAAAAGTGATACATTTTACACTTCAAAACAATAAAACCAATAAAAATTTGCTTTTTCTATGAAAGCAAAAATGAATGTCTATACCCTAACCCTAAATAAGCTAAAAAATATTTTTACATTTTTTTCAGTTATTACTTATTATAATTTGTGAACTTTATGAGTGTCTTGGTATTATTGTGTTGTAAACCTTATGAGATTTGTAATTTATATGTTATTGTTAACTTTGAATATGTTATTGAATGCTATGTTAACTAAAAACATGCCTTTTTATATTACATTAATCTCTTATGCGATTACGAAGTCTATTCTTTTTTTTTTTTTTCAAATTTAAAATTTATTTTGAAAAGTATAAATTATTGAAACATAGTATTTATTTAGTATAATGAGTGCATTAAAAAAATAAAATTATAAATTCATTCCATTTAATAATATTTATTTTAATGTGGAATAATATTAGTGGAGACAAAGTTGATCATCTAGTAGGGGCAAAACTCTCTCTATAATCATAACTTCGTAAAAAAAATTATAAATCTTAGCAGTGGCGTAAATGGATCCTTTTATGTGAAAAAAGCACTATGCATATCTTTACATTAATTAAGTTACCTCAAAAAGATAAAAGTTTAAAAAAAAATGATAGAGATGTGCACATAACCTTCTCATGTGTAATTTTTACATGAGATGATCTATTTATGTGCACATTGAATTTGTTTGGATTGACTTTTTTTATTTAAATAAAGTACTTTTACAATAAAAATAGTACTTTTTATAATTTTAAGAGTGTTTGGATACAATTTAAAGTATTTTTTTATTTGTTCTATTAAAAAAAGCTCTACTAAAAAAAACCTTTGCTAAAAAAATGCATTTTTTTATAAGTCAATTCAAACAAGTCACTTGTTACATTTGCACTCATCCTTATCTACCATCAATCTTAACCATACAAATATGATTTCATAGTTGAAAATTCTCATTTTAACTTGACTAATATATATATATATATATATATATATATATATATATATATATAAATTTTGTAGTAATCTGAAGTATTTAATTGATTAGCGTGACAATATCTATTCGGTAAATTAATTGTTGTCGTGATAATTGTGTAATAAACTCATTTAGTTATTCGGTTGAAAGAATCTTGCTTTCTGTATAAAATGAAATCTCTCTTTTAGATTGATACAAAACAAAAAGTCTATCTTTTATAGTAAATAAACTAGTGAATAGAAGTAAAATGGATGTAAGCTTCATTGTTGTGGCTTCTATAATTTGCGGAATCATATTATTGGTGTTTTGTGGTTGCCTGTTGTCCAAGGCTAAACGAGATCATGAAGATGGCGATGGTTGCACTTGCGACAACGGAGGCAATAGTTGTAGCTGTTGCTAGCTTGTAACAAAAAATACGTTTGTTTTTTTTTTTATTTGATTCTACAATAATTCGCTACTAGTCTACAAAATATATGACATGATAGATTTGAAATAAGAGATTGCTCCTAATAATACCTCTCTATTAGACTACAAAATTTACTTCTTTCACTTTTATATATAATCACTTCTCTTATTAGAGTCATCCTACATGTGGAGGTTATCGTCTTTCACATTTTTCTCTTAACCAAAAGCCTAACTTCTCTTTGTGATGAATCAAATTTATGATATGGCTAATTTAGTGAGTCAAAATATATCAATTAAGGGGGAATGCTCACATAGGTCCCTGAACAGAAAAAAAATCATCATAGATCCCTGCACTTTTTTGTTGTTTCCCCTGTTCATCCCTCCGTCAGTTTGCAACGTCACAACAGCACATGTGGTCGTTAACTCGCACTCTCTTCCTCACTTCGCCATCCTTCATTCTAAAAATGCTAGATCTGAACTCGCTATCGATAGTGGTTGGAGAGACGCTGTCGCCAACTGTTGGGGCAAAGACAATGACTAACGGGCCAAGCATCGGCCACCAAAATACCAGATCTGAGCTCGGGATTTTGGGTGGGTTTTTGAGTTTGGAGATTGCGTTGGTGATGATGGGTGGCGGTGTAGAGGTTGTGTCTATTAGATTTGACAACCAATACCTAAGAGGGGGTGAATTGGGTATTTAATAAATTATTCCAATATTGACAAATTTTGCATTTTCATGCAAACAAAGCTAATATGTAGCAGAATATATTACTCAAAGATATAATTATAAGCTTGCTCAAATATACATATTGGCTAATAATAAAATCAACAGAGCAACTTATAAGCAATTAACAACAAATGAATAATATTGCAATACTCAAATATTCAAGACAATAATACAAGTTTACAATAAATAAAGAGATAGAGTTAGAGAGATTACAAAAAATGATTTATCCTGATTCAACTATCCTTGTGATCTACCCCCAATCTCCAAGCGACTTGCTCAAGATTTTTCCATTATCATCAAACTTCTAACTTAGGTGCTTGAAAAATCTTTACATTCAAGAGCACTCCACACACTTAGGATTTTCCACCTTTGTGTTTGAGCCTCAAGAATCAACCTTAGGGATACCACACCCTAATCCACTAGATGAATACCTCACCCTCTTTACAAATGTTTAGAATTTATGTGTAGAAATAGAAATTCTCTCAAAGAGTGGATAATACAAATTGAAGCACAATGTTTTCTGTGGAAATAAACTCTCTTGAAGAGCAAATTATACAACTTGTATTGATAATAAGTTCTAATAGGAGTATTGATAATATCTCTCTTTTGCTCTATAAAGATGAAAAATAATAATCCATATAATCCATTTGTAGTAAGAATGATAGTAGTGGAATGACTTACATCTTCTATCTAGAAATGTGAATTTGATGGGTATTTATAGACTTAGGAAATATCTACTCGTTATCCAATTATTTTTCAAATTCTGTCCATTGAAAACTAGCCATTTTTTGGCTTTTGTGACTAGGTCATTCGAATGTCTCTTCTCATGTCATTCAAATGACTCAATTGAATTTTTAGACCGTTGAAGCTCAGGCATTTGAATGTCATAGCTAGGTCATTCAAATTACCTTTGGGCTTGAGGAAATGGAATGACTAGTTCATAAGTCATTCGAATGATACATGTTGGCCATTCAAATGAGCTATGTTATTTTTAGTCAGACTCATTCTTTTCTTCATTCTTTTGATTCCTATTATTAATCTAGCCCATTTTTAGTTCCTGGAATTAAAAGATCATTTTAAGAGCATCAATTTAGGATCTTAGAGAGATATATCAATTTTTCTTTGACAATAATACCTTAAGTCCTAAAAGACTATAAGTTTTTAAGAACTTGCTTGGACTTGGTATTCTTCATGTGTCTTCATTCTTTGGCATTACCATGTTTTCCATGGAATAAGTATTTTGTGCTCCTCCTCTTTGATTTTGAGCATCATGAGAATGTTTTTCTTCTTGTTCCATCCCGTTTATGACGCCTTGGACTTTCCTATATATAAGATTACTCACTTGAAAACATAGTTAGTCCAATAATGGTCCAATGTCTTAATATGCATGTATAAATCAATGCATCATGCATATATGATTAGGCACATATCAAATCAATACATTTATCCAATAATATTCTTTGCCTAACACACATGCATTGTAACAGTATATCAATTGATATTTATGCATATATTCATGTGGATAGAAATATATCCAATAGATAATCCATCAAAGCACATATAAGATTGGACAAACTTCTCTGGAGATAGCGAAGAATTAATATTAGAACATATTGCACATTATACTGTTGAGATTGGAGAAATCACTGCAAATGAATATTTAAAAATGAGATTCTTCCCCTCTTCTCTAACATAAAATGCCTTTACATGGTTTTCCAACCTTAGGCCAAATTCTATCCACATTGGAGAGAAGTTTTCATGAGTAATTCTTTCTTGGGGAAATGAAAGTAAGTCTCACAGACTTATGTTCAATCTAACGGTTCAGCAATGAATCTGTCGATGATGATCTTGCTAGACTTAGAGACAAGAAAAATAGGTGTTTCACACTTGTCCCTGAGGCAGAGATGGTTAAAATGGCCACCAATGACTTTGATTATGATATTAGAAACAAAATCATTGATCAACAATTATTGGATCTTTCTCATTTGGCTAAAAAAGTTCGATAGATTGAGAAAATAAAGGCTGAGAAAGATAAAATGTGTAAGAGTTTCATGAAAGAAAGAGTGGCTTATGTTGGATATGATTCTGATAAGAGTTCAGAAGAAGAGAGTGAAGTAAACGTCCCCGAGTTAAAAGATAGTCCACCATATACATGTGTTTTGCTCAGGCCCAAAAGGGAAAGAAAAAATGAATCCAACAAGTAGTAATATTAATAATAACTATAAAAAAAGATTATTCTTTTGACATAACTAAAGCTGAATAGATTTTTTATCTTTTATTAAAATATGAGCAAATTATACTCCCTGAAGGGAAGAAAATCCCTCCTGCAGGGAATCTTAGGGGTAAAAAATCTTGTAAGTTCCATCAAATGATTGCTCACTTAACTAACCATTGTGTTCATTTCAGGGATCAAATACAACAAGGAATAAAAGATGGTAGATTACAGTTTGCTGATAAGGCAACCCTTATGGCTATTGACACTAAACCTTTTGGGGCAGACCTGAATTTTGCCGATCTTGTTCCCTTGACAATTGGGGTGATAAGTGTCAACAGTAATGGAGAAAAGGATCATAAGTTAAAGGATAACATGAGGCTCGTCTTAGCGAATGGTCGTCTGCACGGCGACATGGGACACTTAAAAAACATGATATACAAATGCAATATATAATATATAACAAGCATACAGCATTTCTAACACACTTACACGCTTCATAATCACTTTCAACTTACCCCTGACACTTGGCTCCTTCAGTTTTTGCTTCTTACTTTTTCATTTTGGCGCATTACCTACCTATCTAGCTTACCAGTTTTTAAACAATGGATTTGCTCGACTACTTGTCGAAACAAAAAGACAACAAGGCTAACGTGTCTATGTGTCCAAGGTGTTATGCTGTCTTCGACAGAAAAGCTGCCAAGACTTATGAGAAGCAAAGGCAAATAGAGAAAAATCTTGAAAAGTAAAAGCTTGACAAGGAAATCGCCAAAAATGAGGCTAAAAGAACTAACCTGAAGAAACAAACGACTAGTAAGAGTCTTGAAAAAGAATAATTTTGGTCTATTTGATACAAATTTTTGTAGGAATGTAGGGGGTAAACCTGTCAAGCTGCAAATGAAGACTGTTGCGATGGTCGACGGAAGACCTGACGAATACGAACAAAGGACAAGGGTGCCTCTTGCCAACCTGGTAAACAATAGATGGATGTAGAATGTCAAGCAAACTCCTAGCTACCAAAAGAAGAAAAATTGATGGTGCCAGGGTACAGCAAAGCGTCAGCACATTCAAAACAATGCATATACCTAGCACTGATAGAAAGGGCCTTACATGTCAAACTTTGCAAGGCCCAACTAGTCACAGAGTGTGTCATCAACATATAATCAAACACCACAATACAGACCCTAGGTTAAGTATCAAGGCCATAATCAGAAAGGTAAAAATGTTGTGTATGCTTCAATGGAAGAGTACCAAGACCCTGAGGTAAAATTTGTTGATTTGGAAAGCTTAGCAAGGTTTGTTCCTCTTAAGAACTCAACTTCGAATGTTGTGCTAAAAAAACAATCCCCCTCTGATCTTATGATTTGAAAAAAGTTTGTTGCTAATGTTATGCCCACCGAACAAACTCATGTTGACGCAACTATTCCTAGGCAAAGTGAGGCTGGTGCTAAAGAAGCACAGATCAAACAAATTGGGAAGTTCTTGGCGCAAGAGAATGAAGATGACCTTAAGACGAATACCTTTTATTTTGGGTTTGCTGATGAATTGGAAGCAATACTGTCAGAAGAATTTGTGGGAGTAGTGTTAATCTTCCTCTCTAAATATGTTACTGAGAATGATGATGATTCCCTGGAGTGGGAGTTCTTAGAGTATGATGGTTTTGACCTTTTTCTAGGTCAAGAATGCTTGTTCCTTGATGATGGATTCTGTGGTAGAAGAGTGTTTGAAAGGCCAACAGAAGAACCTAAAGATCACCTTAACCCTTTACACATCAAGGCTTGGGTTGAGGGACATCTTGTTAACATGATCCTAATTGATGGTGGAGTAGCAGTGAAAGCATGTTATCAAAGCTTGGCAAGAAAGCCAAGGACATTGTCAAAACTAATGTAGCAATAACAAGGACATTTTCAAAACTAATGTAGCAATAACTAACTTCAATGGAAAGACCTCAAACATCAAGGGCATGGTGATGCTTAATGTTAAGAGTTAGAAGTGTCAATAAAGGGACCAATGTTTGTGGTTGTCCCTACAAAGGCTAATTTCAATACTTTCCTTGGAAGAGATTGGATACATGGCATCAGTACCGTACCGTCGACACTACATCAGAGAATGATTATGTGGAATTATGAAGGGAAGATTGAAGAAATAATGGTGGATAACAGTAGTTGTTATTATGAACAACTTCATGTCGACTTTAAGATTTACAATCCTAAGATGAAGCCAATGAAAGTCAACAGTGACTCCTTCGACCCCAAATTTATTGAAGGATATAAAATAAGGTACAATGGGTTCCACTTTGTACCCGAGCCAAAGCCGAATTAGACTTCAAAGAAGCTGTTTAGATGTTAAAGAAGACCAAAGGGCTCAAATCCCGGCTTATGTCGTCAACAATAATAATAACATTGCTGATAGTGAATTATTGTATGATTGTATATATGACTCTGGTCCTTTAGGATTTGAACAAAATATTTCTAATAATGTTAAAAAAAATTGAAGTACAGGATCCTCTCAAGGAGGTAAATATTGGTGATGACAAACAACCAAGACCAACGTAAGTAGCTTGATGTCAAAAGACTTCAAGGAAGAAACTATCAAGCTCCTTAAGGAGTATAAAGACTATTTTGCATGGGACTATGACGAGATGACTGGTTTGAGTCATGATCTAGTGGAACACAGGTTGCCTTTGAAGGCTAAAGTCAAACCTGTCAAGCAACCACCACGACGATTTGCTCCTAAAGTCGTGTTGAAAATCAAAGAAGAAATTAAAATACTTTTGAAAGCAAAGTTTATTAGAACTTCCAGGTATGTGAATTGGATTTCCAATGAAAAATGGGAAACTAAGAGTATGCATAGATTTTAGAAATTTGAATAATGCTACTCCAAAAGATGAATACCCTATGCCTATAGCCGACATGTTGATTGATTCAGCAGTGGGGCATGATTTGAGGAAAAGTTATAGTGTATCACTCTTTCTATACTCCCCTCTATAAATAGTTGAGATTATGAGGTGTTTGGTGTGTCAAACTTAGCCTAGTGCACTACAATAGTTGTCTGTATTTAAACTCGTTATTTTATTTATAGCATCTGAACCATTCATTTATAGATCAATGGTTATCTAGTACACAATGCGCCATACCTTTGATAACTTCTCTTGCACCTAGAGGAGTCAATAAAGTCCCCATGAGTGGGCTAACCCACAAACCCTACCACATCATAGCCCACAAGCTCATCCAGTCCCCTTATGGCTAATTAGCTCGTCAAGCTCTTATACTAGTGGGTTAGGGTCAGGGCTTCCATGGGCTACCCTACTATTCTACAAATAAATAAATAAAATTATAATTTTTTTAACATCATTTTTTCAAATATTTTTTTTCAAAGTTTTATTTAGATAATTATTTTGACCTGAGCTGGCCCGTGACAGCGTTCACTCGCGGGCCTGAGTCGGCTAAGAGTTCGAGTCGGCCTACGTCAACCTGTGGGCTTGATTCAGCCTGCATTAACCTGAGAGCCTAAGTCGGCCCATGGGCCCAAATCGGCCTGCGTCAACCTAAGAACCTGAGTCTGCCCATCGATACGAGAGCCTGAGTCAGCTCGCGTCGACCCGAGATCTCGAGTCAGCCCGTTGGCCCAAGTTGGCCAGCATTGCACCGCAAGCTCAAGTCAGCCCGCAAGGCCAAGTTGGCCTGGGAGCCCTAATCCTATCACACCTTAAAAAAGAAGAAAAAAATTATTTTTTTAAAGTTGGGGTAGCCCATGGGCTAAGCTCAAGCCCACTTGACTTGTGGACTTTGGGTCCATGTGGGCCTTCATGAATATGGGCTTTTTAGCTCCAGTTCACATGGGCTTTGACAAAATAAGGTTGGGCTAGCCCATTTGACACCACCACATCAAGCGTTGCCGGTCCCACACTCTTCATTTTTCTCTCAAAATATATGCAATAAAAATTTATTCTAGCATTGCTAGGGGTACAACCCAAATGCTGCCAACCATGTTGCCAACCCATAGTTTACACAGTGATACTGAGTGCACAAACTTTTGCATATATATGCGCAAGCTTTTTCTACACTCATGCACAAACTTTTTCAAATACAAAACTAAATCAAATCAAATTTGCGACGCATTAAATGGTGAAAAGTAATTGTCACACTCTCTCTATATCCCCACTCACACTCTAAGTGTGTGGACTCACTCTTAACCATGCACAAACACTTTAGAGCCTCTGCACAAACTTTTGAACTGACTTACACAAAATTTTTAACAACTAGAAACAAAAAAAAATGACAGAAATTTAAACAAAAACGAAGACAAAGAAGAAAACTTTTGTGCTCACATGCACAAGCTTTTAAACAAGAATACATAAATTTTTCTATACTCATGCATAAACTTTTGACCAACCAGACATACACCAACTTTTGAACAAACATGTGCAAACTTTTGAAAAACCAAAAGTAACGAATATGATGGAAACGAAAATGAAAACTCTTGAATTCATAAAGAATAAGATGAAAACAAAAAAAATAATAGAAGATTGGGGAAGAAGAGAGAAAAAATAAAGAATAAGAAAAAAAATAGAAGATACATGTATTAGAGAAAGTGAGTTGTACAATTGTTGACAAATTTCGGATTGTACGCATAGCATTTCTCAATTTATTCAACTTTCTTAATAAAGACATTTATTACTTCGCTATAATTTTAAACATGACATTATCATTTAAAATATTGTGTTAAATAAGTTATTGTCCCCTAATAAATCAGCAATTTTGATTTTGCACCATATTAAAAAAAAATTGTTGAGTCATCGATAAATTTTGTTTTTTGGTTTTAGTCTCTGGATCGTTTAGAGATGACGTGGCAGATGAGAGTTAGGTGGGCTACACGTTAATTTGGTCAAACATAGTTAAACAAAATGGTCAAATATGGTCAAATCGGTTTGAACCATATACTGGTTTGAATACAATTTAAACTCGATTTGACCATCTTTGATCCATTTGACCACATTTAAAACTTGGTTGGACCCCAAATTATGAGACCCACCTAATTTTGATTCGTCATGTCATTTTTTAACGATCCAACTTAATGTCAAGGACTAAAACAAAAAAAAAATTATGGATGACTCAATCCAAATTTTTTTTTAATAGGATGCAAAATCAAAATTCGTGATTTATTAAGGGCAAAAACTTATTTTATCCTAAAATATTTTAAAATATAGTAAATGTCATTTTTTATTATATTATTTTAAAGTTTACATCATATTCGTATAAATTAATTAATATTGTATTAAAATTCTAAAGTGATAATTAATTTTAAAATAAAAAAATTAAAATGACAATTAATATAAAACAGGCTTTCTTTTTGGTTTTTTTCTTATTTATTATTATTATTATTATTACTATTATTTTTAATAATAGACGCATCCACAGGGGAGCAGATAAAAGCATAACAAACCATTAGTTCAGCCCCATCTATGCTATTACATCAGAAAGCATTCTATGAAATATGAATCAATACAAGCCATGTGTGAATTAAAGGAAATAAACCAGCAACAATAATAATATAGGCAGAGTGTATATTATTGGACCTCAATACGACAATACCTGTTAAATTTTATTCTATATAATGACCGCTAATACAGAATGTTGGACCTTGTTCTAAATAGAATAAACTCAGAGAACTATCTATTTGTTTTGATCAGCATCTCAAATCCTCTTGTGATTTTAGAACAACTAATTAATGGAGTTATCCTTTCTTCTGCTATTATTGCTAGATTCCAATAACATTAAATATTATGCCACCCCTATCTAAATCAACAGTCCAAAATTGAATGAGAGGTAGCAAAGAATATATATACATATATATGTGGTTAGAATTTTTTAAGTCAGGAGCAGGTCATCTTCTAACTAGGAACAAATATACCTCCATTATTTTTTTTGGATCGTGATGAAGATATTACACGGTAGAATATGACCCCGCACATTAATGTTTTGCCCCCTCCCCCCCAATTTTCTTCAAGCTTTAGTTTTAGAGGCTAATTTAGCTCCACGAAAGGCTTCTAGTGCCAAATTAGAGAGCTTAAATGCTTTCAGTCTATGGTCAATATATATTCAATATACACATAGATAGATACAACAATCTCTGCCAAAATCTCATGAGGTGAGAAAGAGGTAATTGAATAATTTTATATTTTTACATGTTCTTATATGCAAGAGTTCAAAATATAAACAATATTTAGAAGAAAGAAAGTGACAAGAGAATGATTAAATTCTATATCATTTTTTGAGAATTGAACTAGCCTTATTTCTAAGCAACATAAGACTAGGATTGAACATATGTGGATAACTCATCGATGATCTTTGGATAGGCTCTAATATCATCTTAAAAATTGAATTGGATTTATCTATAAACAATGCAAGACTTTCTGATAGCATATAAAAATTTATCTCTCTCAGAAGCCTAAGTAGTTGGAATGATTTCACATCTCAAATAGATACACTAATTACTAATGTTGACACAATCAACAAATTTTAGCCTCCCAATGTCCATCGGTATCAGATCAAAGAAGAAATATACATATTATTAGTTTCGATGGACCACCTTATGCAATAGGCGGTTTAGAATTGAATGCGGAAGATTTAAATTCCTCGGTGCTCATTTTAAGGTGTCGCTGTTTCTAGTTGCATGTCGCTGTGAGACATTCCATCCTTAGAGGCCCTGAAGCTTCACTATTGGAACAGCTGTCTGATCAACAAGTTCCTCATTATAAATGCTTTACTCTTCATAAATAATTATCAGTGGAACAATATATTTAATTTTGAACATTAGAATGGTACATTTTCCTTGTTGGTTTCAATAGCCTTCAACAAAGTCATAAATTTAGAGTGGTACTTTGTTCTGCATGACTTGTGTAGTCACTAAGAGTTAGTGATGCATGACTGTAATTTTTTTAAAAAACATTTAACAATATATGGCTTATTTTTAATTTTTGGAAATAATGATGGCTACTTGTTAACCAAAATTTGCAAAGAAAATGACCAGAAATATGCGCAGAACATTTAAGACGTGTGAAAAATATTTAATTTATTTTGCACAGGTACAATCAAGCATTAACATCACTGATAATATGATGGTCTCTATAATTCTTTTTTCACAGAAAAGAAGCATCAACATGAGTTGAATTAATTCTGAAAATTGTCTAGTAGAATCGCAGTTTGCTTGCCATTTAATTGCCATGTTTATAGACATTTTGTTATAGATGAATAGATACATTTCTTTGAAGAGATATAACCCAAGAATGTATTATTGTTTTTGTTGAAATTAAAGGGTTTAAGTGTGTTTTAAATGTAGTTTTTGGTTTGGCTAAAAATAAAAAATCTTACATTGCTAGGAATTGGTTTAAGTTAAGCCTTTATATATGAAGTAGGTTTAAAATGTTTATACTTATGCTATTTTACCAAATAATACTATTATAACTTTTCAAAAATTAAAAAAATTCAACAACTTTTAGAGAGTCATAACATTATCAAACAAAGCTTTAATAACTCCCTCACCCACTTAAGCTTTACACTATTGCTTCTTTCTTCTCCATCTAAAATTCTTGCTACTATAGCAAGGCTACTTTTCGCCTTCCCTTTCTTCTGTTTTCGTGAGCACCCCATGGTCACCCCCACAACCTCAATTGTTCCTCCCATATTAAAACGAACGAATAAATGCAGCTCTTTAAATAGACACAATTTTGAAGATACCAAAACCTTTAAAAAGTCTCTATAAAGAGACACAATTCTTAAAAAAAACAAAATTTACAAAGAGATCCAACTCTTTACCTATGCCTTTTTGATAGATTTTAAAAATATAATCTCGCATTAATGCGGTGGTCCTCTAAGAAGAATATCATCAAGTGCGAAAAGGAATTCCCTAAAATTGGATCTCATGATAAGATCCAACCAAAATGCATAAAAACAAAGCTCAACAAACAAGCAGGGCTTTTTTTGTTAAAGGATCACTAGAAGCAGCACTTTTCTCATGCCTGGACAATTCAAGGTCGACTTTCATATCCCACCTTTCTTCATAATGAGACCAAATGCATAACTACAAAGCTTCAGCTTTCATCAACTTTATAACCAGAAACTACAAACACCAAACATACATATATAACAAAACCAAGTAGCCAACGGATGAATACAACAATATATTAATAACATGAATACACAAAAGACACCTTTTCCTTTCAGATTTCCCCAAACCTTATACAGAATTGGACAAAGTCCAAAAGAAACCATAACAACAACAACAACTCAAAACTACTGCTATTTGTATGGTACTAATTGTGATCCGTGTGAGGGGTGAGATATATGCATTGGAGAAGGTGTGGCATAAGCATTTTGATGCTGTCCATGCCTTGAACCAAAGTTTCCAATCCTAGACTCCGCTGGAAACCTTGCAACCTGAGAGTTATTGTTCCTGTGGCGAGTTTGTGGGCTAGAATTCGAGCTCGGCTTCTCATATGTTATGAAGGCATCACCAGCAACTCTCACAGCCTTGTGGCTCTTGCAGCCACCAAGAAGTATGCCAGGGCGCCGCCTCTGCGCCTCTTTCGTCTTCCCATTAGAGGGATTGGAAGGTGTCCTTATTGGACTCCTTATGGTTACCTCAGACATTTGTTCCTCAGAATCTGAAAGGACTGCAGCACTGGCAGTTACCACACTCCACTCTATGCTTGCCTCGCTCGGTGCATAACCATTTGTTGGGCTGGCGCATCCTGAGGCGGCGGTATAGTCTGTTGCTTCACTTGCAAGAAAGGTGTTGTTGTTGGATTTTCCCTTTATGCTCTCAATCTCAAACAGGTCTGAGCTTGCATCACTTGCAGCATCATTGTAATTTGAGCCTGAGTTTGCAGAGAAATCAACAGAAGGGATTGTGAACTTCTTGTCAAAGCTCAAGGAGTTCTTCTTGCCCTTGTTGCTTAAGATTGGGGATCCAAACACTGCCAGTGATTTCCTTGGCTCCTCTTGTTCTTGTTCTAGCTGGATCTGCATTTTGACAAGATGGTTTGCTAGGCTAGGAGGATTCACATGTGAGAATGCATGCTTTTCTGGCTTTGGTGAGGAGTAAACATCTTTGTTCATCAAGATTTCTGCATGAGGCTTGTTTGTTTTAACCGAATGGCCAGAATCTGAGCCAACACTGAAGACCCTCTTTGGTGTTGTTTTGCCATGAAATACATCATAGATGGCAGGTTTGCTGGTATCAACAGAATCCTTGTCAGAACAAGAGCACTTGAGGCCAATACCGGCTAGAAAACCCTTTGACTGTGCCTTGTTCTTCTTGTTGTTGTGCCTTGGAGAGTTCCTCATGACACTGCTGTTATATAAAAGTGTACTTTGGCTGTTGCTTGTTGATTCAGATCTTACACTTGGAGTTCCATGCTGAACTTTGTGGTGCCTTGTTTGCAGTGCTATTTGGTGGTCTCTCTGATGGTGCAAGTACTTTGTTGTGGCCTCAACTTCTTCGCCTTCATTGAAGTACTTCTCTGCACCAAACACTCCAATTTCTCCATCTTCTTCCTTCTTCTGTGGATCCTTTCTGGTATAGGGATTGAGTTTTTGGCTTGTTTCACCGTGCTTTACTGCTAAGGTTCCTTCTTTGCTGTTGTATGGAGAGAAAATGGCACCATGGAAGTGGTTTTTGTTGTCATCAGAGTTGAAAGCTTGCATGGTTATAGAGTTATTGAAGGAAATTTAGTTGTTAATACACAGAAAAAGGAGGAAAAAAACAAGGCAGAAGGAACCAAATAAGAGAAAGGAAATGATTAAAGGCAAAGACCGTACAATACTATTAAGAAGTTAGAATAACTAAATATTGTGAATTTGTGAAAAGTGACAAAAGGGCTAGAAGAATATGGAACAACTTAAAAGCTTATTTTATGGTTGCAGGAGAAGAACTTAAAATGGTAGGGGCTGAATGGTTCCTTGCATTGCATAATTAGAAGTAGCTCTATAAGTAGGCTTAGGGGGAATATGCAAAAATGAAAAGTAGGTAGGGCCATGTGCTTGTGGTGCTAATTGACACTTCTAATCAGTAGTTTTCACGCGGAAATTTCTTGACTTGTGACTTGATAAAAAGTTGTCGTGACTTATTAGTCTTCTACTCCTGTTCATAATAACATACATTAACACAGATTCCTTATCCTTTATACTGATAAAAAGTTGACATGCCAAAAATTAACGGTTCTACATTAATTTCTTATAGAGGACATCCGTATGATTTGTCTCTTTTCAGGAGAAAGGGTGATAACTACAAGAGAAACGTGTTCCATTTCCATATATTCACTTTGGTTGGATAATTTGTATTATGTAGTCCCATCACTTTTCAATTTTTCATAGTTAATTATAATAATATAATTATATAACCCAATTAAGTCTCCATTCTACTTTAATACACCTTAAACAGGCCAAATAATTGATCAAAGGGTGGTGGTTAGACTTAATCGGTGATTCTAAAACAGTGAAGGGAAATGGACACAAGAACCAATTGGTACTTGAAATGCAGTTAATGCAATTGTACTGCTGTGTTCTTTTGTTAATGCGGGTTGCTTGGGTTGTGTTCAGAATATGGACAAAGTTTGAGGCTGCAGGGCCATACACGGATCCATTATCATAAAATGTTTGGTATGGCAAAGCCACAGAAAGCACACACTCATTGACATGAATGTGAATAATTGAATATCTTTGCCTTGTAGAACCTACCAGCTCCTTGCTTATTTCATTCAAGAGATATGCTGTCCACCCAATATTATTGACACTTGTGACAGTAAAAACAAAGCATGCATCTTCAATGCCGGTAGCATCAATTGACATTTCAACTGAAATCATATAGTCAAATCAAATCATAAGAAAAGAGGATGCCTGCTAAGATGGTAAATGGATGCATTATATGGATTCTGAATTAGATTATAATTTACCCATAATTTTTTAAATAAATGAATGTGTAGCATATCTGTTAAATATACTTTTTTCTTCATGCATATATCTGTTAACCATACTTTGTATCACTCCTCTTATTTCAGTATATCGAGGTTTTTACTATTCTGTAAAGCCAAAAAAAAAACATATGGCTATCATATGGAATCATGAGTTAGATATGATGTGAATAGTAAATAGTGAAATCATAAAGGTCAAATCTAACCCCATAAAATTCCACATCAACCATATCAGTTAGACATGAGAGACAACTAATTTTTGGTAGAACTATTCCATATATACCACATCTAAAAGGCCCACATAATTTTATTGGAGAAAAACTTTCACAAGCAAGAAAGTAAACAGAGAGGGTAGCTGTCAAATGACAAGGGTGACATCCCTCATTTATAAAGCACCCATGAGAGAGGATCAAAACACCACAAAGGAACCAGTGAATACCACTACAGGAAAAGAAAATCAAATCACAGAATAAAGAATCACAACTATTTTACAATGATACAATGACTTTACGTTCAAAATGTCCATGGCTTTTGTTAAAAATTTTAAACTATTTAATAGAATAATAATTTTCTTCAATTTATATGTATAGATGTGAAATGACCATTGAAATCTAGTTTTGCTTGATCTCTAATCTTAATCTAGTGTCACCCGAGTCACATTCTGGTGTTGAGGGTGCTGTTACTTGAAGCACAAGCTTTCCTAGTTTGTTAATAGTTAGTTTTTTCTGTTAGTAGTTGCAACAGTCAACAGCTAGCTTATTTATCCAAGTAACTAATTATTTAGCTTTGTGTGCAAAGTCCAATTCTTTAACATCTAGATTCAACGGTAAGCCAGCATGCAATTTACATATGAACTAAAGAAAGAGTTACTTTATTCAGATCATCAATTACTTAGAGTGAGACTACAAGAATAGATTTTGTAAATCTCCTTGTCTCAATGCTTAATGACCTTCCTTTGATAATTTAGCAGAGATGATTCAGACTAATCCAAATGATACTGGACTGTGATTCCAAACAAGAAAAAAATCCATTTTTAATAAACAATATCCAGGTGCATATTTCTGCAGAAAGATTTCTGACATCCATAGATGTCTACTCAGCCATCTTTTGTATAACAGAGCCGAAGACACTGTTATAGTTGAATCAATGAACAATTTTAGTCATAGTTGCAAAGTAACTAGGGAATTCTGTAACTTAAGTGAAATCGAAGTCGATGAAAATAGCAACCAGTCGGCAGCGAAATGTAGAAAAGTCAACAAAAAACTTGAACAGATTAAAATTCAGAAAAATAAAACTAATATTTCTGTTGGTACAAATGTTAAACACATAAAGAGCTACTAGCGAACTAGTGAGGAGCTTGGTTAATATGATGAGGACATAGGTTCAAACTTAAGTAGTATCTAATTATCCATCAAAAAAATAAATAAATAATCAAAGCATATAAATAAGACAAAATATAGAACAAAAAAGACTGTTTTCCTTTTAATTCAACATTGTATAAGGTAATCAACTTATACCAAAAATGCCTAGGACTCTAGGAGCAACAATAGCTCCTTAGCTTTCTTCTTTAATGAAATTAACTGCATATGAAATCTTAGCTAAGTGACATTTGTGCATATAACTCTTAACTACCCCTTCTCTGTGCCACAGTTGTGATGACCAGTTGAGCCATAGTGCTCATGACAGAACCATATGAACTCTGTCAGCACCGTTAACAGAAAGGTGCTGGCAGCCTAAGACCAAGCCTGTATCTCAATTTGTTTTCAGTGATTATTGTGTAGTTGTGGCATTTCCATCAGTAACCCAATACTGCTTCACAGCAATGAGTATCTTCTCAGGAACAAGAGGACCATCTTCATGGTCAACCATTTTAGTATCCCATCTCATTCCTCCAATGATTTTCTTTACCTTCATTAAGACATCGACTTCGTCGCGGAATATGACAGCACCCTCTGGTCGCAAAATCCGGTCCATCTCAAGAAGAATATCTTCATTGTTACATCTGCATTTAATTGTCATACGCATGCTTGAGGTACAAGACTGGACACAAGACTACTGAAAAAGGAAAATCAGAGAACCAAAAACCAAGTTTTTATGTATGCTAATGGTAAACTAAACCCACAAGAGTTCATGAGGGCTGTACACAGGCTTATTGAACAAAATGTACTGCAGTACATGCTTCGTTGAACAAAAACACGAATGAAAGCTGTTATAGCCCTCTCACTATACGATGTTATCACCAACTGACCCCCCCAAAGATCAAGCATGACAACATGCAATATTATAATCTAGTAATATATACTGATTACTTGCAAGGATCAACATTTATACAGTAGTTAAATTTAGAGGCCTGAAATAGACACAATTATGCACAGGTCAAAGAGTCTTTAAGTAACCATAAAAGTTATAACCGATAGACTCAGCAAACAAGGTTACAGTAGATTCCATTGCAACTTTAGTCGAAGTTGTTTAAACCTATGACCACCGAGTCATTTTTGCGGTCATATAAGCTAGACAGATGCAATGGAGGATTAAGAAATTACTTCAATTTGAATTAAATATTAATAAGATGAATAGTTGAACAGCTATTTGACCAATTGAACACTTACGTATCCTTGTACAGACTAAAGAGGCCATTGGCATGAATGAGGTCGTATGTCCTTGGGTATGTGGAAAAGGCTTCACACCTGAATAAGGAAAGTACAAATATAAATAAATAAGGACAAAAATGGGAGGAAGATGACTAACAAATATTTAGAGGCTATGGTTAGTCAAAAATTTAATTCAGGAAGGCACTATATAGCATTGGTATTGGTTGGCAGACTACTTCGCATAGTACTATCTGATGATTGAAAATTTATTAATTAATAGTATAAGATTTGTATAGCTGCAACATATATTTCAGCACTAATTCAGAAACTGCCATAAATAAAACAGGATAAATAAGTTAGAAAACCATACCAATCATGGTAGATGCCAATCAGTCCCCGCTCATATATGACACCCAGCGTATGTTTCTCAGCTATAGTAGGCACGACATTCATGACCCACAACTTGGGAGATTGAATAGCTGCAGCAAAACTACCCAATCCAGCATTCATATCCATAATGTTGCGATACCTTCCGGAATCCAACAGTCTATTAATTTTCTTGTAAGCATTTACATGTTTTTGCCACTTTTGGTTATCATCTTGGTATGTGTCAGAAGAAACTCCGGGAACAGAGCCACTAGCAACTCTAGGGGGGATGGCATATAGCCTGCTTGGGAATGGTTTAAGGGCCCCAGCAGAAACTTTAGGACTCCGAGTAATGCAGGCCTCCATTTTCTTATACCTATTAGACACAAAACAAAGTCATTCCAAGTCAGTGCACCACTTACTTGTGGACAATCTTAAGCTTATTCAGAATTTTACGATTTATAAAGCCAAAAAAGACTACTGAATCTGTAAAACAATCGTGTTTGTTAACAATATTCTGGACTCGCTTTTAAAATACTTGATATGAGATAAGCACACATACCAGACATCATCAGCATCCGAGGATTCACAAAAATTTACATCAGAGTCATCTTGTCTGCTACGACATGATTCAGAGTCCACAGTCTTTTGCCAAATGGCAATTTCAGCCTTCTCAGACCTCTTCTCCCAGCAAAGTTTCTTAGCAATCTCTTCAATCTTTCTTTGTTCTTCCTCAAGTTCCTCCTTCGGTCTCTGCCAGGGTTTGTAGTTAACCTTCCAGTTAATTGGAGGACCCGAAAGCACCCAATAACCACCAGGCCTTAGGACTCGATCCACTTCCATCATATACATTCCATCTGCAAATGAGTAACCCAAAATGCAATCTTAAACAGTGGCTGTCACAATTAATACAATATAAAGTGCCAAATCAATGTGCAGCAGAAAATAGTGTTTTCTTATTTACATCAAGTAATTCATTGACAAGAAGATGATGCTGTATAATGTGAAGTACTGACCATTTGCTCCCCAAGGAATCAAACAGCGAGAACAATGAGCCATGTCAAAGGCTCTAGATGGATAAGGCAACTTTATTGTTCCCAAAACACCAATGACAGCAGGTACACCCCTTTCAAGAGCAAATTGTACTTGTGCTTCATGAGAGTCCCTTGGTGCAAATGACATGGCAATAACATTTCTGCTCCAAAGATAAGCACCCCAACTGGCAACCTGAGCAAAACAAACCGATGTAAGAATTCAAAGCTTAGACAAAAACTCACAGTTTATCAAGTTGCATGTATAAGAATGCCAAAGGAGGTTAGACAAAAGTCATCAGGAATTCGAGATGACAAACATACCCCACAACCAGTATCCAGTGCTGTCCTCACTGTCCCATCAGCTATAGGTATCACAGATGCAATTTGATCAATATATTTATCCGCGCCTTGAGGAAATTGGGTTCCACCACCAGGGAATCTGAACACACTTCCCTCATATTGGATCCAATTCTGAATAGCCTTCTCAACTGTAAGACTCTTGTAGGGTGCATTAGCATATGGAACATAATCACGACTCTTTGGCCATGGAAATGGAGTTACATACCCCTTTGGTGCTGGGATCATACAGTGCAGCTTTTCTTCCTCCGGGGGACAGTGTCTCTCTCGATAGTTCATGTTTTCTCTAGGAAAGGTCATGGCACGCTGTTGATCTTGGCAGGGAGTGTAATCAGTATAACTAGCACCGCACGGTTCAAATACCTTAGGTTTTGAATCGGCTTCATCAATTTCACTAACTTCTCCAACATGGTGGGAGTCAAAACTTAAATTTGGAACTACGCTACATTCTGTGTTACTCTTGGTAATCTCCAATGCTATGCTATCTCCCTTTCCAAAACCACTTCTCTGCCATGCACCCAGTATATAGAAGAAACAGCAGAGACCAACTACTATAAAGATCTGCACAGAGCTTCTAGCCCTACCATCAGCTGAACTTGGTTTTGCCATGTAGAACCTGTAAATGATTACTACTTATTCAGAACTAAGAAAAAAATGACAAAATTAACAAATTTCCTAGGGTGTGCAGTATGCATCACAACATCCACTCAAGATCTAGCAACAAAAATGAAAATTCCAAATCAAGATACGTGCTTCAATGAATAAAATAAGACTCAACAACTTGCGAGCTCCAATATATACATATTAAATAACTATCCAACTCCTGATCAGTGATCACTAAATCACCAGCCATCATTTATAGCAAACATTGAACGTATAACAAGCTTATCATAACTGACACAAATCATGTTAATTTACTTTCAACCACCGCCATAAAGCAACTATTAATGCGTCTATAATAATGTTATAAAGCTAGCTTCAGATCTGCTCAACAGTGTCAATGTTAAGAAAGCTCCATAAGTAGCACTAGTAATTGAAGAGAACCAAACCCCCTTATGAAGAATGCAAGATGCAACAACGACCAACTTCAGAGTTATAAAAATGAATACCCCAACAAAGCTAACTACACAAATAGCAACTTCCAGCACATAATGAACCATAAAAGAAAACTGAACTTTCGATCCCAAAATTAAAGGAAGAAAATTGAGAAAACGGAGATAATTATAAGAAGAAGAAAGGATGAAAAATTGAATGATGGGGGTGAAAAGTTGAGATCTCTTACGGATCATATGAAGATGGGGTCGAGCAATGGTTCGAAGATCTGGGATTCCTAAGAGAAGGGATTGGAAGAAGAATATGGCTACTTTATTATTATGATATTTTTTCTCTGAGCAACCAAGCAATGATGTTTGTGTATGCCTGCAGAGTACTGTCTCTTAGATCCACTTGGAGGAGGAGAGGGAGGAATGTGTGAATAAATAAGGGAAAAAGGCAAAAGTGAGAAATTAACAGCTATCATCAATCTGTGTTCTGCACTGCACGCTCTGGTAAAGCTTTTTTTTTTTCCATTTTACAGTCAGATATACTGTGATAGGATACGAATTAGTCGAATGTTGAGCATTGACAAAAATGTAGATGCGCGTCTCGTAGGTTCTTAGAACTCAGGTAATCCGTAATTTAACAACATTATTTATTATTAGCGGGTTTGGATATATATTTTGTGTTTGTCAAATATTAGACATACAATAATAGTGTGAAAAAAATGTATGTATGTGAATAGAGTGATTACGTATCAAAAAGTCATGGTAGGATAATTTATTTATTTATTTGAAATACTTGTGAATGTTAATAAAAAATTAGAATTATAGATTTATATTTTTAAACATGAATTCAAGCTTAAAATAATGATTCAACATAGTGAGTAAAGACCAAAAGTAATTAGCAATTGTTTCTTTTTTAGTATAGATTCATTTTTTTAATTTTTATATTTTTTTTAAGCCTTATAAGTTAAAATTAATAGTAAATAATATTTCTGGAACATGCATGTAATTTTGTTTGAGTTGGGTAAGACCTAGTTAAGTTAAAATAGCCTCTCTCAATCTACATTTTTGTCGATTCTAAAATATGTATTAAATGTGTTAAAAAATGATACAAAAATTTCTTATGTTCATAACGAATTCTCTTTTATTTTCTCTCGTATTTCTCATTCTTGTAAGAGTAGTTGTCCTATAAGATTTATCGAAATTTTATTAATAAAATTTACCAAAAAATATATCACCAATTCACATTATCTGTCCTAATCTGAAAGTACATAAATATTTTTATTTTATATATTGTGTATAAAAAAATAAAAACGCTATTATGATTCATGGGAGGACAAATCATTTTTACTTGTAATTTTTAACTTTATAAAAAAAATATTAATCTGTAATCTCAAATTTAGATTCAATGAATAAAAAAAACTCAATTAGTTAGATTTAGAAATCCCCGGTGCCAATGGTCTGATCCAACAAAAATGACATCCAACTAACATACATGGCCTATTTTGGAGGAATTTTTTGTAAATTAGTTGAGCAGATGTAGCCTTACCACAAATTTTCAAAGAAAGAAGTAAGATGAGGATCTCTATTAAGTGTCAGTGTTATCTCTCAAACGTTACTCATTATATTCCATGCATTGTGTCAATTAACACTTCCTCTGGTGCAGCCACATTTCATTCAGATTTTATTGTGTGATGTGAATGTGAATTTGCATACCATCTTATGAAGAAAAATTCAAATAATACAACTTTATTTCATCAGTCCAAATCTTGTTCTCACTTTTCAGTTGTCAAAGAAACTAGATTTATTTAGCTAAATTAAATTAAAAGATGCGAGGGTCCCACGCGCTTATTTTAGCTGATACGGTTAAGTTTCACTGTTTTTCAGATAAAAATGTTTACATCCAAATTATATACACTTATACATACATTATTTAGTTATTTACAATTAATAATCATTATATATATAACGTACAGTTTGTAAAATTATAAATAATCTGCCTCCAATTCCGAAGTCATTTTCGTCATTGTTTTTCCTTATTCTCATCCTCTCATCCTTCGTTCTATTATCTTTATCCTTAGTATCCTCTCATCATCGTTGTCCTCTCATTATCGTCATCTTCCTCATCTTCATCATTCTATCATGTGAAAGTTGATTAAAATGAAATTAAGATGATAAAATGTTGGTTTTCTTTTAAAATAGATGAACTTTAACAATGGTGGTTTACTTATTACAAATACTAGAATGAACAATTACTTGTGAAATTTCATAGTAAACATAAGTGTGTAATGTCTGTACATTATACCACATAAAATTTGTGCACAGATGTGCATCAAAGAGTATAATAAATTCTGGAATGTATAGTCTATATAAAAGTTTGTGAATATAAGAGAGTAATGTTTGTGCATTATATAAAGTGCACAAATACTTATAAAGTTTGTACGCATAAGTAAATAGTGTTTATGCATTCTATTATATAATATTTCAGACACTTATAAACTTGTACACATGAATGAAAACGGAGAAATGCTAATCGCGTGACCACACTTTCAAGTGTAAAGTGGGGAGTGATTATCGGTAATGGAGCCAAACGTAATAATATTAATTGAATTATGCACGGGTTAACTTTAGAAAAGTGATGACAAAATGCATCAGTTGCTGATATGCGCGTGGGACCCCACGTCCATGCCTTGGTGCTTACTCTGTGGAAGTGGAAATTTATTTTTCAAAATATCAGATATAAGATTATGTATGTAGATAGGTACGTATGAGAAAGATTCAATAAAAACAGATAGAAACAAACTGTTTATTTTTTTACTAATAATGAGGAGATAAAAACAACCTTTGCGAGGTACCTTCTTAATTTTATCTTTTTATTTTTATTTATTTTAAAATAATTATCTATTTATTAAATTTTAATATTATTAATTAATTTTTTAATATATTCTTATTAAATAAATTCTATCATACCTATCAATTACAATAATATCCGCATAAAAAAATTAATAACTATTTTAAAACCAAAGGAGGAATACTTATTTCAACATTCATGTAATTTTACACCAGAGGTAGGTAGGTTGTGAGAAAAATCCACTTAAATGTGGTAGTAACTTTGCATAACTTTTAGATTGCCGCGATTTCTATAGAAAGTATTAAAATGTGTTATTTTGTTAAAATAATAATAGTAATAATAATAAATATGTAAATAGTCACAAATAATGATGATTTATTAAAATAATAATAAAATGTACACTTTAAAAAAATCATAAAAAATAATATTAAAATATCTAAATCACTACTAATGATCATGATATACAATATTTATTATTATTATTTTAATAAATCATCTTAAATGATGACGATTTATATATATATATATATATATATATATATATATATTTTAAAAAAAAAAAAAAACACACACACACACATTACAGTCATGTCTGCAAAAGAATCACACAATTTGATCTTTTCTTCGTCATGTTACTATAAATAAATTTTTCAGCCAAGGTCGTGAGGCAGATCCATTTGGGCTTAGGCTATCGAGGCACCGACAGGACGGCAAGAACATCGTGCGAAAGTGATAGTACTAATTTAACATGAAGACAAAATATAAAGTATCAAAGTTGGAACAAATCTGAAATCTGAGGGTCCAATAATATGTTCATAACAAAATGGTTTATATTGGGATTTTTTATTAAAAAAAAGGATCAAAAATATGAAAAAATTAATATATAAATTCATTGTAAAATTTATAATTGTATGATTTCCTAAAATTGGTGCCACGTGTACCGATTTCAAGTTTTTTTTATTTTAAATACCTGAAATCAGTATCATTTGTGTTAATTTTAAGTTTTTTTTAAATACGTGAAATCAATTTCACTTGTGTGCCTATTTTAGAATAAAATAAATTATATTTAAATATTCATTAATTATGAATACAACCCCGTTTATACTGACGTATAGTTGTAATTAGTTTATTATTAAAATAATTTGAATTTTATTATAATTATTTCCAAATTTATATAGTCATTTGTAAAGTAAATTTTATATATTATTGTTATATTTAAATGGATAAATAGTACACCTCATAAATTTTTACTTAGTTATAAGTATGTATTTCAAACTTTTAAATATTTTAGTTTAACTCTTATACTTTCACTTACTTGCAAATAGTCACCTCTAATTATTAATTATTTCAATTAAATCTTTCAAACTCTATGTTAAATTATATTTAACCTACTATCAAAATATATCAACATATTAGAGATCGACATGCCACAGCCTTATGAGTGTTGGGCATCAAAATTTTTACTGGTTTTCTTTAATTTCTATTTTACTGTCTCATTAAATTATTTATAAACATATTAATATGTTAAAAAATTAAAATATATTTAACAACAAATTTAAAATAATCACATTTTTCTCATATTTAACAAGCAATATCAAAGTAAGTTAAATTAAATTAAATTATTTTTCACATGATTGACTTTATTTTTTTATTTATAAAAAAACATTTGATGAGAAAATAAAGAAAAATTTGGTTTAAAAAAATATAAAGATTTTAATACTTGATACTTATAAATTTTGTTAAGTCATTTAGTAATAGTATTGTATACGAAAATTATTGTAGCTTAAGAAATTAATTAAAAAATTTATAATTTTTTATGATTCTTTGTAAGTGAATTAAAGTTTAAGAATGTAATTGAGAGATTTAATCGTTGATGGTGACTATTTGTAAGTAACTAAAAGTTTAAGGGTTAAATTGAAAGATTTAAAAGTTTAAAATACCTATTTGTAATTGAATGAAAGTTTAAGAGTTGTAGATGTTAATTTTCGTATTTAAATTAACTCTTTCAAAACACACTTGATTTGTGGCCTTGCCTCCACCCATCAACTTTCTCATTTTTTATTATATGAATATGGAAATGTCACATAATGTTGTATGTATAACACAAATAGTTCTACTTTTTTTCCGTAAATATAAATAAATAATATATAATAAAATACTTGAAATCATGCACAATTTTGAGATTCATACCAGTACTAATTTTTCTAATTATACAAATAGTGCTTGGTTGAAGCATCAGCCATGCCGCTATAACAATGCTTTCATTGTTCTTTTTCTAAGTTGTTTGGGGAAAAAATTAGTTAGATTTTGATTGATTAGATCCGATCAAGGTCAGATATCTATAATTAATTATTTGACCAGCGTCGTGGAATTGAAATGACCATAATCAATTCAGTTATAATACAACTTTAACTAACCTTTTAAAAGTAAAACGAAGAAAAAAGAAAACAAACACAAAAGAAGAATAAAAAAATAAGAATCTAAGAGGAAATTCAACCACATTAATACAAATGGAGCGTTGCTTGAAACCGCTTTTTTCGGGTGCATAAACCACAATTGTTTATAAGAGGATCTATACCAATTGCCACCCACTCAAGAGGAAGGGAGACCAAAGATATCTTAGGCTGCATTTGGTATTGGGGACAAAGGACAAAGACATGTTACGTTTGGTACTAAAAATAAGATAGAGACATAAAGATAAAAAATTTGTATTTTTTTGTATCTTATTAAGGTTAAACTGAGGAAACATAAAATTTTTGGCTAGTCATAGAAGAAGAATGGTGTGTCCCTTAAAAACACACTTATAGTGAAATTGCTTGATAGGATGGTCGACCTGTAGTTTTTGGATCGTTGGATTCGAAAAAGATGGGCTTGAAATGGTGTTGTTGGTGTTACTAATCTTGAGGAAGATTTTTCGGCTATAGTTTCCAGATAGCAGAAGACTATAGATATGCTTTGTTCGAGTTACAGTATTACCAACATTTCTCTAGTCATGGTTGCAAGGAATAAGAAAATTATTTGCACTAACCTTCTACCAATTTAAAATATCAAACTCTTTGTATTGATTGAAGAGCTCGTAGCCAAATATCAATCAAGGTTTAATTTATCGCATGGATTTATGTTCTTGATTCCATATAAAATTTCATATCAGCGTCATTAACTGCATTGATTAGTACATCTTAACCTTTATAAAGAGATCTTAAATAATTAGACAACAAATAAATAGATAAGTCAACCAACTTGATCCATTTTGATGACTCTACTATCTTGTCTATTGTCATTTTTATCAACAAGATGGAGGTAAATATGATGTTTTATCTAAGAGTAATGTTTAGATATTTTAACTTATTAGACTAATTATTTTTTTAATAAATCCACGAAAATAACTTGCAATTTCTTATAAAAATAAAAATAATATTATTGTTAGGTTTCATTTATAAGGATTATTACAAAAATAATTAAACATAAAGATAATATCATTTTTTCAATATCTAAAATTCGGGTGTAATTATTATTATTATTATTATGATTTGATGTTTTTGTTTTGGACTTGCGTTCAGCTAAGCAATTTCTCATCCCCTTATCCCCATTCTGTGCCCATTCAAAAATTCTTAGTCAGTGACGTTCCATAAACTCTGCAGTGTTTGCAGAATGGTTTCAATGGTAGTTGCTGCTTCTTCTCTGTGTTCATCGTCACCTTCTTCATCCTCCTCCCTCTTCCGTTCTCACAACCACAACCTTTCCTTCTTAAAACAAAGCCCTCCATTACTTCTCGGCACTCACAGCAGCCTCTCTTTGCCGCGCCATTTGACTCTCAGTTCTACAACTACCACTAGAAGGGGTCTTTATTCGCTTTGCTTCTTCAGCGCCGAAGACAAACATGACACCAAGTTTCAGGAAAAGAAGGTAATGCGCTTTTTCATCCACCTTGTTCTTCCATATCTGGGTGAAGGGAAATGGAAATATAAAGAAGAAAGAATTGGGGTTAGGTCAATTAGGTAGAAGCTTTTTTACATGTATTTGATGTTCACTTTATGGGCAAATGTGCAGTAGAATTGTCAATCGGTGGTTATCTTGGGAATTTACTTGTTGGCAGTGAATTTGCAATTTTGCACGAGTGTTTCTAATTTTCTGTGCAACTTGTGAGTGGCAAAAGGAAAATAAAAAGATAGAATTTTTAATCTGGTTATCTAATTGTGTTTGTAGTTAATCCGTTAATCAGATTTACTATGATAAGATAAAGGCACCTATGAGGTAGGTGTAGTCCTTCTGTTGTTTGTGTTTGTTTTCAAGAAATATGTGAAATTAGATTATATAAAATTACTTGTATTATAGTCTCTTTTTTCTTTTCAGGAATCTGGATTGGAATGGCCTATTCTCAGGCGATGGGAGGTTCCTTGGGAATGGCAAACTGTTTCATTAACCTCTCTCGCTTGTGGATTGGGGTGTGTTTTGAGAAACTATTGTGATTTCTTACCAAACATGGAAATATGCAAATCTTCGTAGGAAAATATCATGTAGAAACTTATTACCTGTGCCATCAGTTTGTTTAGTAATTTTAGTCCTTTGCAGGCTTTTCACGTGTTATAATTTATAGGGGCCTAATGGTGTTGCACATTGAGCAATTAATTTATTCCCAGGCAGTTTTGTGTTGACAGGTTTGGTTGAGGCAACGGCTCTTCCCTATCTAGGGGTTCAACCTGATATGCTAAGTATGGATGAGAAGGCAGAGATACTTTTTCTAGATCAAGGGTACGCAATTCCCTTGGACTTTTGCCATTGGGATTTTGGAATTTGGTTGGCGAAAGAACTTCCATTGCTCACTTTTCAGTTCTGGTTTTGTCATTGACTTGTTAAGAATATGTGAAGTTGACAATTTATACATAGCCAGATCACATGATGCTTATGGCATTGAGTGATATGCATGAGTCTAAGCTGTCATCTACTACCTTATTCGCTGATTATTTTCTTGCTCTAAACTTACATCGTTGTAAATGCCAGAATGTTTACTTTATAACCTTTACTTTTAAATTTAGGCCTTTGTCTTGTTATCTAGTCTTCCTGTGTTGGGAAGTATAAAGTCAACTAGATCCATTTAGAAACAATAAAACAACTTTCTGCTGTCTGTTCCTGATAATTATTCCATTTTTTCTTTCTGGTGTTAAAGACAAAGTGCATACAGTTCTGAGTTATATTCTTACTTTATCCTATTATTTTGGAAGCATCACAACTGCTGTTGTACTTGGAATTATATATGGTGTTGCCAACACTTTCCAGCCACTCCCTGAGGACTTCTTTAAATATGGTATGATCAATTAAGAACCTTTCAAGTATATCTACGATACAGGCAAAAGGTATCTAATGTTTGAATTAATGGCTGACATTGTATCTTAAAAGTGTTTTTAATTTTAAAATATTAGTCCATTAAATTAATTTCACTGCCACTAACACCGATCACATTTTGTCTTGATAAAAATGTTGTATCTTCTCGGTATGTTGTTCTTGCAGCTTGTTGTTTTGGAGCTCATTTTAGTGAAATGTTTAGTTTGCAAGTGGCTTATACCTAGAAAAATTAGAATACGTTATGCACCTATGCTTATTTCCATTCCATGGCAAAAACATTGTTTCAGATTTGAGGGACCCTTTCAGTCTTCAAAAGGGGTGGCTTTTGTGGGCAGGAATTGGACTTGTTGGTGCCCTAGTTGCCATTGCATTGACAGGAGTTGCAGTGTCATTCTTTAATGGAGAAACCCCACAAAGAGAGGTTAATAATTTATTTGGAAATTTCATAGGCTGATGCAGATGTAATTTGTAGTTTCTATCTGTTGAACATTGAGGAGGCAAATTGTCTCTCTATTAGCATAAGTATCTGAATATAGGTTTTACTTTACAGTGTTTGTCGTATGTTGTTTTCATGTATGAATCCTCCCTGCTAACTAGAGGCAGATCAGCTTCCCTTTACTGATTAATGAGTGTGAATTAACCATCCTTATGTACTCAGTAGAACTTGTTTGAATTTAAAAAGGGTAAATTACTTTTGTTCTTTACAAGATCAGTTTATATTATAGATTTTAATTTCTATAAGTTTTAAACATTTTGGAGATCTCTTATTATCTTCTATAAACTCTTTTCAGACTGATGCTCTTGTTCGATTGCTTCCATTAATTGGATTTTCAAATGTCAGGTACTTTTAAGATATTATTAAAGTCTCGTCCTATCAACGAAAAAAAGAAAGAGTTTTCAAAAGTTTGCATGTTGGTTCTGCTACTTCTGTATCCTTGAATCTCGAAGTAAGGGACTGATTATATTTATTTTCTTTCTAGCACTGCTTGCTTGTTGGGCATCACCGGTGTTCTTGCTCCACTACTTGAGGAGACAGTATTTCGAGGCTTTTTTATGGCTTCTATGACTAAGTGGTACTGGTTTCCTTACTTTCTTTTCCTTTTCATATGTTTCTCTGCAACTTCTTTTTCAATCATTTTTTTTTCTTGTAATTTATTTATTTCTATACATTATAGTTAAATATGTTAGTTAAAGAAACTGCAACTTGCCTTTAAGTGAGACACTTTCTTTAGAGAAGGTTTACCTCAAGTGCAGCTTTTGGTATGCTGTAGTCAGGTTATTTTATGATCAATGAGAAGTTGGTTCAGGTTGCATAGTGAAGTTTGCATTTTGCTGACTAGTTTCTATTTCCTCTTCTTGCCATGTTTCTGAATTCTGACTATTGGTGTATTTGGATTAGAAATATTGGCAGTGGTTCTACAATTAATTTTGGTGAGCTTGTGGGATTTGACTTAGTATCGCATATCTGGTGGGTAGGGTTAGTCTTATATATTTTGCAAGATTCCAACTTTTACTCCATAAATATAAAAATACAACAGTATTATGATTAGCTAATAATGATTTTTGTGTAAACAATCAGTGGTTTGGTCAGAGGTATTTGGAGTATCAATGTTAGACTAGGACAGGACTTCTTCTGTTCATGAAAATTATTCTATCTTGGTAAATGTTTTTTATAACAAAATTGGCAAATATATTATGTAAAATATTATAGGTTTATCTAGTCTGGGGTGGTTGCCTTGCCTCAGTTCTGTTGTTTCCATATGTTGTCGACTATCAAGTGTTACTGGTACAAATTCTCTCATACACTGTTAAATCCAATGCAGGGTTCCTACACCAGTTGCTGTCATCATTAGTGCTTCTGTGTTTGCCCTTGCCCATCTCACTCCTGGGGAATTTCCGCAATTGTTTGTTCTAGGTATTGCGCAACAAAAGCAAGTTAACATGATCTTCAGAAATGGCAATAAAGAAGAATCGTTAATAATTTTTGGGTTGACAATGAATGTGCAAACGATTTACCTTAACAAAGGAGAAAAATGAAGAACTTTTTCTTTCTTTGAAACTACTATTGTTCCTCCATCTACTGTGTTGAAAATAACAGATCATATATGTGACATCTCTAGGGGCTGCTTTGGGGATTTCATATGCTCAAACTCACAACCTACTCACTCCCATCACCATCCATGCTTTCTGGAACTCAGGGGTTGTATTACTTCTTACTTTTCTCCAGGTAAATTCCTATGACTCTAATGATGTGATTGCTTAGTGTGGTTTATAGGTTATGTAAATCCCGTCAGTCTTTGCATTCTTGTTATTCAGTGCTAAAAACGCTTCTTCTTCTGTTTGTGTATATACATAGCTTCAAGGGTACGATATCAAAGAATTGTTGCAGACAATTTGAGGGGAACAGTTTCTTTCCTTTGCATGGTCGTGGAGCATGTGCAGTACATAATACAGATCCATTTCGTTGTATAACTATGCTCACTATCCCTCCTATAGAATTCAAGTGAGATTTTCCGTTTTAAACGGGGAAGGAGTAGAAAATGTTGAGTATGGCAATTAAAATATGCAACAGACCCTGATGTTGTACAAGTTTCTTGACAGTTTTAACACTAGAATCAAACAATGCACGCAAGAGGAATTGATGAATTAGCGTTAATTTTTAGCATTGGACCAATATAAGTGTTAAACATCGTGGAAAAACAGACAAATGAGACACCAGAAAATATAGGAGAAAGATAGATAACAGAGAAATAACAATTATATTATCTGAATTATATTATCAGAGATGATTTACAATAGAATGTGAGTTTATTTATATGTTGAAAACACAACGGCTAAAACACAACGGCCAAAAACAAATCACAATCAAATCAAATCAAACATAATATATATTATTCTTAACAATAAGAACAACTATTTTGACACTAAATATTGATGCCTCAAACTCAGCTGTTTGTTTTTTATGACGGGGTTTCTTCTTGTTAAATTACAATTGTTATTTGAAGAGAAATGTGAAGATGGTGGTGGAAGTGGGAGTGGGGGTGGAAGAAGAAGGTTGTGGTGGTGTAGTCAGTGTGAGTAGTAGTGGTGGTGTGGAATGGGTTGGGGGTGGAAGAAGAGGATGGAGATTGGTGAGTTGTGGGATGAAGAAGAATGGGGCAGTTTGGGGATTTTATGGATGCGGAAGGGTAGGCTGAGAATTTCATGTTATGTTTTGGGGTGATTAAGAGAGAGGAGAGAAAAAATGAGTTAACAATCACATAGGCTTGTGCCTAAGAGGAAATGGACAGAGGAACTAACTAACAGGGGCAATGGTTGGAAATATCAGGGATTATAGGGGTACTTATTTTTGTTGAGAGAGTAAGTAGGGTAACGATGCTTTGTTGAACCAAAAAATTTATTTAGCCTTTGTTTTTAGAAAGACTTAATTAATGTTAGGATGAATAGTAAATTGATCAAATTGTTTAGTCCAAAAGGGTATATATTATTTTTCTTTAGAATTAACATTTATTTTACCAAATTTTATGGATAAAAATGTTATGGACATACGAACAAGGATCCTCTAAGTGAGGTGCTCATCTTAAAGAATAAAGTGAAGGAGTTTCACTTTTAGACTAATAAAGTATCAATGATTTTCATTTCTTATTTTATTGATTCAAAGATAAAACTTTTTTACTTTACCCTCTAAAGTGAGCTTCTTACTTTAGAGGATCCAAATTTGTAGATGTATAGATGTGAGACTTGTACCAACATGGGGTTGATCAAGGTGATTGGTGCCTTGACTTCTTAATTAGAGGTCTCGAATTCAAGTCTTGAGAATGAAAAAATTCTCACTAGGGGACCTCTACTCCCTTTAAAGGATCTCAGTCAGGTTCAGTCGGGTTAGTTAGATTCCTGATAACAAAATTCGAATGTCAGTAATTCAATCGAGACAAAAAAAAGAAGACGTGGGACTTGTAAGATTGTGGATTTATTACATATATATTGCTTCCAAATAATTTATTTCCCATAATATGTTCCATGTAAAAAATTTATATTTGTATGAGTCTAGATCTGAAATTGCCACACCCTGTGACGATTTCAGGTCCCAGACTATTTTTTTTTTAAAAAAAAACTGAAATCGCCACAGGGTGTGGCGATTTCAGACTCAGGCACATACAATTGTAATTTTGTATTCTGGCCCATATTTTGGAATGCAAGTTATTTTACACCCATAGAAAAGTAAAGAGGCCTAAGATTGTTGCCCCCATTTTGCACTTCAAATTACTTTACGCTTCTTTTGCTATTCCAAATAATCATTTCTCAAATCGCTTCTTTACCATGTCATCTCTTTTATGTGTATACCTCTAAATGAAAGTACCGATGTTATAGATTTAAACTCAAGGACAGTTCAAATCCAAAAGAGTGAAAGACTAACTAATGGGTGGAAGAATAGTAGACTTTAACATCACACTGAAATGATATAGCCTCCCAACTTGGGAGTCACAAAAGATTTTTATTGATTTCAATTTATAATATTTAAAATTGAGAAATGGTATGCGTACAATTTACAATTTAGTAACTATTCTACAATTCACTTTTTTTAATATGCATTTCTTCTACTTTTTTTTTCTTATTCTTTATTTTTTCTCTCTTCTTTCCCAATTTTCTATCATTTTTTTCTGTTTCGATCTTATTCTTTATAAATCCAAGAGTTTTCATTTTCATTTCCATTATATTCATTGTTTTTTATTTTTCAAAAGTTTACGCATATGTATTTTGTACATGCTTGTTCAAAAGTTAGTACATGTTTGGTTGGTCAAAAGTTTGTGTATATATATAAACAAACTTGTGCATGTGAGCACAAAAGTTTTATTCCTCGTGTTCGTTTTCATTTATGTTTTTGTCATATTTTTTTGTTTCTGGTTATTAAAAAGTTTGTGTAGGTTAGTTCAAAAGTTTGTGCATATGCTTTAAAATATTTATGCATGGTAAAGAGTGGATTCATGCGCTTAAAGTGCGAGTTGGAGATGGAGAGAGTGCAACAATTACTTTTCGCTATTTAATGTGTTACAAATCTGGTTTAATTTGGTTTCGTATTTAAAAAAATTTGTGCATGTGTATAAAAAAGTTTGTGCACTCAGTGTTACTGTGTAAACCATTGGTTGACAACATGATTGACAACACTTGGATTGTACCACCTAGCAGCACTATTTAAAAATACATAATATATAACAAAATATATGGATCATAATGTTCATGGAGCATGTATTAAATATACTTCATGAATACATAAGAATTTCTCTTAAGAAAATAGCCGCACTCATTGATTGTCCTTGTTCAGGATCATTAACATTGATCACATCGCATGAACGTGATGACCTGGTTGGTCTTTATAACCCCATTGATAATACTTACGTGTTTAGATATATGGATTTATTAATGAACCAAAACAATAAAGACTATAATTAATTTAAAACGGATGGAGTAATACAAGTAGTAAAACACAAATCTAACTAAACCAATTTATTGCTCAAGTTAACGTGCATTCATTATTGCATCTTGTTAATAAGTGAAGTCACAAGTCATGAGCATGCATGGGGCAACTACATTGTTGATTGTTGCCATAATTTCGATGACTGTTATTCATGAATTTTTACTATTTGGACTTTGCACTTTGCAACTTTTATTTAAAAGGGTTGGCGTGTTTCGCGTAGAAAGAGGCATGGATGGTAGGGTTAATTTGGAGGGGTTTGACTCTGATTTAAATTAACTTTGGTTACACGCTTGGGAAGCAAACCCTAGGTCGTCAAGGAAGAGACAAAAGGTGGTTCAAACCGAGGGGTTAGATTTTTGGGAGCTTCACTGAATTTGGAGTCCCAAGTTTGGCAATTTGACTCAGTGAACTTAACCCATTAATTAGTGGTACGGCACTTGCCATCCAAACACTAGACATATTTGGCAAACTCAAGTGTAAAATAATGTGGGGAAATCTATGTTAGTATCAGAGTTGGTGGGGGGCCTCTAAGGAAATTTAATGAGACCCTTTTTGAGTTCCATTGTTGAAAAGTTAGAAATTGATAGATCCCAATTTTTTTTTATTGTTGTATTTCCAAAGCTTACAAAAACAAAGCATTTTGCCTAAACATGTCCTATTAGCTATTAACTGAGTATTGTGCAATTAATCAGATATAAAATTCTCTCGTCTAATAGATTAATCTTTTGGATTGAGTTCGGCTTATACAGGCTTTGAATCACTGTTTATAAACATAAAAGAATAGAGCGCCACCTGAACAACTATGCCACATATATAGCAAATTCTGTAGGAGACGACATTTTCTATATTTACTTTGCATTCATGTTCACTTGTTTTATCAAATGAATTTAGGTTTTTGCTAATAATATAATAAATTTAAAGTAAAAGGATATGATAGTATTTTATATTTAATGTATTGGAAACTTAAAAAAATTATATTTTTAATAATATTTGTCCACTATAAGTTTTTTAACCACGGTCCTTAGGACAATTGATAGCTTTTTTCAATAAATTTTTATCTCGACATTATGGTAATGTAGTCAACTTTGGTAGGTTTATGCCGATCAATGGTCACGACTTTGGCATGTTGCATTCAATTATTTAAATAAATTCATGTAAACGGAATATCTAAATATAGGAAGGATAACTGATTTTTTCTTTTTTTTTTATTTATTTATCAAGTTTAGACTCATGATGTTTGAGATCATTACCAAAAAATAAAAAAAAACTGATGTTTGAAATAACAGCCATTAATTGGCAGTCTACTTAAAGCACTCCATTTAAAAGTGTCTTGTAATGAAACACGAGACCGAAATAACAGAATTAATAAAAATTATAAAAAGGAATTTTAACAAATGAAAATTATACTATATTATTTGCACATTATTTGTGTTATTTTTTGACGAAATTTTCCAACAGAAATTTCTTTTGCCAACTTAGCTCTTAGAAATTGACCTTGTGGCCTAAGTGGTAAAAAGGAAAAACGGCAACTAAATCTCTAAAGTTATTATTAAATGTTTCTCATGTTGGTCCCTCCATTAATAAGACTTTTGACAAAAGTTGAGTTGGTCGCCTAATCTTTCATTTTTTTTGTCATCTCTCTCCTACTCACCACCTTCCTTATCTCTCTCCTCTTTCCCAATCCCGCATATTAATCCTTCACTAAACAAAATGACATCATTTTGCTCTCAACAAAACAAAGTTTCATTTTTTTAAAAAAAAACCTAAATGCCCCACCCCAATATACCCACTCCCAAAGCAGCCTCCAACAAGCACAAGTCAAGTGGGTGACGACTAGATTGAAATTGGTTAGGAAGATTGTTGTTGAGCTTAGAGTTGTGTTTTTGGATTGATTGTTTTATTTTGGTCTAAGATTTGGCTAATTTTTGGTTGATTGCTGTTATTGTTGTAGGGGAATTAAAAAATGTTATGTTTTTGGATTTTTTTTTTTCTACACAAGAAGGCAATAGTGAAATTGATAATGAAGGTATTTGGTGGTGGAGGAAGGGGTGATGAGGAGATGATAATGGAGGGATTGAGGAAATAAGGGTGTTGGTGGGTGATTGTTTCTGTCTTCTATTTCTATTGGTGGTGGAGGAAGGGGGTGAGAAGGAGGATAGTTGAGGGGTTGAGGAAGAAGGAGGAGAGGTGGGTAGTGGTGGGTCTGTCCTTTTGAGGAAATCAAATATGATGACTAGGGCTGTCGAAATGAGCCTAACCCGTTTATCCGGTTAAATGGACGAGTTTTACATGTAAAATATAGGTCTGTGAAAATTTGAAAAAAATTTGGCCTGTCCCGTTGAGGCCCGACCCGCTAGGCACCCGGGCTAGCCCGTGAGCTCGTGAATTTTTTTTATTTATAAAAAAATTAATTTTTTAAAAGTTTCATTTTGGACTTTAAATTTTATTTTGGAGTAAGAGTTTACTTATAATTGAGCATGTTTAACTATTTGTTATGCTTAGCTACTTAATTATATTTATATTGCTATACAACTGAAGTGCTATGACATAGATATTGATAAATTTTGCATTCTATTCCTTCAATGAGTGCCTACGCCCTACAAGTTGATATATACTTTCAAACCTTGTTTATTATTGATTAATCTACGAGAAAGAGTTCCAATTGTGTTTTTGATCAATAACATAACAGTACTCACATCAATGTTATATGCCATCATTTAATTAATGAAAGTTGTATTAATTCATGAATCGATTTCAAATAGCATTTGAAAGCATTTGATATCTTTCAAGCAAGATAGTTGAAGGAACAAAAAAGATAACATAAAATCGTAATCAACAATTTAAACTATTTCTTTCTAATTAATTAATAGATAGGCGATAAAAAATAGTTAAAAATGATAGTGCACACTTATTCACAACTTTGTATTTAAATCATAAAAAATAGATCAAAATTTTAATTTTTTTAAAAAAAATAAACGGGCTAGCGGGCTGGCCCGTTTAGGCCCGTGGACCAACCATAAACGAACCGGATCCTAAAAATAGACATGATTTTGGCCTGCCCAGTTTGACACCCCTAATGATGATGATGAAAAAGAAGAATGTGATACATTGATGGCGGTGCTATATATGGAGTTGGTGGCGGGATTAGTGGTGGTGGTGGTGGGTTGGGGTTGGGGTGAGCGTCGAGGTGGTGATGGCGGCGGGGTGAGTGCGAGGTTGGTGGTGAGGGAGAAAGAAGAAAGGGATGAAGATGATGAGTGGTGGTGGGGTGAGTGTTGAGTAGGGGTAATTTGGGGATTCATAAGTTGGGTATGAGTAATTTAGAGATTTGATGAGGTGATGAGGAGCGAGGAAAGAAAAAATGGTGCAACTAACAACTACGTCAACTTCTGTCACGTCTCAGTTGGACATAAAGACTAATGAGAGCAATGAAATTTTTTTTAGGGATTTAGTTTTTTTTGGGGGGGGGGGAAGGAGATCATTTAGGTCACTTAATCAATTTTTAAGGACTAAGTTGACACTTGACACTAATTAATAATTTCATTGGATCATATATTTCAAGTTTTAATAACTCCTATTTGTCGAGTTTCAAAGCCTACAAAAAAATTTGCAGCTTTGATGACCGAAATTAAAAAGATAAATTTAGGATAATGACAATCTCGTGAAAATGAAAAGAAAAAGAAGATAAACTTCATTTAATATTTAAACTAATATCTTAATAAAAAAATTGTTACGATCTTTATGTTTTTTTCCAAAGATCTGTGTGTTAAGTAATTTAAAAGTAGATAACCTTTATTGTCTTCATTTTAAAGACAATTTTTCATTTAAAAAAAATTATTCTGATGAAACACAATAGAAGTTTTTTACTTTTTTATCCATGTAAGAAAAATAAGTTGATTATTAGCCTCGTGGCTTTGTATTACTTCTATCAATGGGTAGTCAAGCGTAAAATTTCAGCTTCTTTCGATGGTTAAAACTTTAGTATTAACTGCTGCCTTCTATTTTAAGGTGGTTAAACTCTTGATATTATTCTCATGTTAAATTTATTTGCTTCCACCAAGAGGTTAATATAATTTTATTATTTAATTTTTCTTTTTAAAGAAACCCTAATCTAAAGAGTCCCTATGACTCTTCCACACTCACACTCTCATCTCATTTGAATAATGTGAGAGAGCGTTGCTGACATTTTTCTATTTGTTTTTTGTTGGTAAAATGTCATATCGGAGGCCACAGAGCCAGTGAAGAGTCTCTACTATTCATATTGACAAGGACTTATTTCATATTCAGATCCTTCATATGATTAAAATGCGAGCTATGAAGATGTCGAGCGACAAACTTCGTTCGTCACCAACTTTTCAACTATTCATATTCCTCTGTTAGTCGATATATATTATAGTCGTGTTAATTAGATAACCACTCTCTAAATCTTAAACCTTAAATCATAAACCTTTAATTATTTAGTAAAATTTTTAATTTAGTTTGCTCTCAATTGCCTCTATCATTTTTCTCTTTCTTTTTAAGCTCTCTACCATGAAGCTCAACAAATTAATCATGGAGCTATGTAAAAGAACTTAATTATAAATCTGAATGGACAGAGCAACAAAATGTTGCAGCTGGAAAATAAGGCAGACAAAAGTATTCTTGTAGCTAGAAAAGGAGGATATCAAAGAAGGAAGGTCAAGTACCCCTGAAAGCACCATATTGCAGTCATAAGGTCAAGCAATTCTGACATTAGATACATCGGTGGCAATAAACAAATGGATTTTGTTATTAATAACATGTTCAACTAAGGGTAAAAGCGGTCCCCTCAACCATATTGGATTTTGATCACACGTCCGCTTGTTGTTATCTGAAATTTGACATAAACATAATGCATATATATGAGAGCTTATTATAAAACTGTTTCGACCTGACAAAACCAGTGGAATAGAAGCTCTGGGGAATGGAATAGAAACGGGATTTTCGGATTCTGAGAAGCCTTCACACCAATACTATAATCTAAACTGGGTCTAACTGGAATTCGCTGTTGAATTATTATATATTATATTTGAGCCTTGTTTTGGAATCTGGTTCAGCTCCACGTTTCCAAATGATATTTCGAAGTTCCAAACACCATACATAATATATAAAATTTTCTTGGAACTTCCTTTGTCTTGGCTTCTAGCGGATAGGCCAAAACTTTCATGAGATTAATATGTTCTAATAAGGGTAATTAATGGTAGAAAAATGTTATTTATTCTAATCATAATAAAAAGACCACCTCAAAATGTAATAGAATAGTAACTCATCTCATTAAAGACCACCTCAAAATGTAATAGAATAGTAACTCATCTCATTCCTTAATTATATGGTGCGTGTTCGATTCTTACTTATAAGAATAAAAAAATATTTTATGATTAACAACTTATCACTTTGTGTGAGTTATTAATCATTGCTACTGATAATACTAAAAAACAAATTTGACTCCATCTAATTTAGTTTAAATGGGGTCAATTCTTAGATAAAATTCTCCATTTATTAAATTAGACCATATAATGTATTATGAGAAAAGTGATAAAATATTTACACAAATGGTTGAAATAACATTACTCAATCTCATCCGCATATATAATATCGAAATCCCAAGAAGCTGCTACAGTACTGTTTATTGAGATTCCACCTTTTTATTGGGTCATGAACAAGTCACCATAAAATAATGGTTCTTTATGTTACAAGAAATAATGGTACTTGCCGATGATATATAATTTAAAGATCATAAAATCTTTCTTACTTTCTTGACTTTGATGGCCTTTGATATCTTTTTTACTACTACTTGGTAGTTGTTATCATTTCAAGAGCTTATGACCCAAATTACCACAACGCGATCCTCGCAAATTAAACACTACACACACGCTCCCTTTAAGAGTCACCAGAAAAGGCGGCTAAACCTTCGGGACCAGATCCCTTCTCAGGAAGCATATAATCCCTTCAACATTAAGTCAGAACTTCACCACTCTCAACTTGTGTGCTCTCTTCTCTTTGTCTTTCCACTAGCTAGGGTTTTGTTTCAAAGCTAAGCTAGGTTAAGAAGCTTCCGCTGATCTCTTTATCTTTCTTATAAATTATATTGAAAAGGTTGAGGGTTTGTTTGTAGAAGAAAATATATAGGTTAAGAGATATGGAAGAGCGAAATAATAATGATGGTGAGAAGCTTGATGAGATCATGCTACCAGGGTTCAGGTTCCACCCAACTGATGAGGAGCTTGTTGGCTTTTACCTAAAGAGGAAGATTCAGCAGCAGCCTCTCTCTATTGAGCTCATCAAGCAGCTTGATATCTACAAGTATGACCCTTGGGATCTTCCAAGTAAGATACACATCTAAGCATGCATTTTTTTTTCTCCTTAATTGGTTAATGATCTTTTGAAGTTGACATCTGACAAATTATGATATGATATGGTTGGTGTAGAGTTGGCGAGTACAGGAGAGAAAGAGTGGTATTTCTACTGTCCAAGGGATAGGAAGTACAGGAACAGTGCAAGGCCTAATAGAGTGACAGGAGCTGGGTTCTGGAAAGCCACTGGGACAGACAGGCCTATATACTCTTCAGAGGGTTCAAAGTGTATTGGCCTCAAGAAGTCCCTTGTGTTCTACAAGGGCAGGGCTGCCAAAGGTGTCAAAACTGACTGGATGATGCATGAGTTCAGGCTGCCTTCCCTCACCGACTCATCAATGTCATCCCCTAAGAAGTACTTTGACAAGACCGGTATTCCTGCTAATGTGAGTGCACGTGCATGTGTGAAACTTCTAACCTTCAAAGCTGTATTACTAAGTTCTTGTGGTTTGCAATATTTATAAGCTTCCTTAGCCATATGGTGAAGGAAATTTTTATAATAGTAATTTGCGCTCTATTGAACTAGCTCTAGGGATTGATCTGGCTAGGTCTACAAATGCGATATGAAAAGAACCATTATCTGTTATCTATATTTGTTACCTGTGTCTTGTTCCATTGCAGAATTTTCTACTATTTTAGAGAGTTAAAGCAGTTTTGTATCATGTGGTATTTAATTTAAATATCATTTGTACGTTGACTGGCAAGTACTAACTTGAATTTGAGCTTATTGCAGGACTCTTGGGCAATCTGCAGGATATTCAAGAAAACCAATGCCACAGCTCAAAGAGCACTCTCTCACTCTTGGGTCTCTACCTTACCCGAAACAACCACCTCCGATATGCTAACCAACGATAGATTCGCCAACCAGTTTTGTTCATCCAACATGCCATTTTCAAAGACAACAAGCTTAGTGAGCCACCAGTTTTGTACTAATAACTACAATGACGCACAACACTTAGCCACTACTAGTACTACTAGTGCTCTTAGTCCTTTAGATATTGCTGCCTCCTACAAACCCATCATTAATCCCTTGCTTTACAAACCCTTTGATCAGTTACCCATTAATTCAAATGGATCAGAACTTCTTAGCAATGGTTTAATATTCTCACCTCCTCTTGAAACATCACCCACTACAACTAGTTCTAAATCTACAACAATGGATGTTTCTTCCTTGCTTTTGAACATGTCATCTTCTGTGCTTGGAGATTTTGGCAATAAGGACTCATCTGAGGGCACAACCACAAACTTTGGTGGGTTGCAAGAGGATTGTAATGGCTACTACCCAATGCAAGGGGCCATTATTGGCAACCAAGATAACAACAATGTATTGGTAAAAGTTCATAGTAATATGAATGTGTCTCGTGTTGAAGACCAAGAGTTGGAGAAAGTGGGACCCATTATTGGGTTTCCATTCCATATGCCTTTCAATGTTGGGGATGCATGGAAGTCAAATATGCTTTGGGATACTTCATCTTGTCCTTGTGATGTGCCCTCTAGTTATTCAACAACCAAGTGTTATATTTAATTAGTCCAACTTACAATTCAAATTAGAAGCCATTGTTTTTTGTAGCTTCTAATAGCTAGGTAGGACTAGACCGTGTGTCTGACTTCCTTTTTTTTGCTTAGATTTCTGGTCAATTTATATAAGCATGTAGACTCTAATTTCTTATAAGGAGTAAGGAGCTTAGGCTTTTTTATTTTTTTATTTTTGTGGGTAGATGAGTCTATTAGGATTTTAAACTCTTCGTAACTCGTGATGAGACGTGAACTCAAATGTTTGTGGAACATAATCTTAGAAGGAAAATTTCAAAGGTTTTCCTACCTTTCTTAATAAGAGCCACACCAACAATTATTAAAGAATCAAAGAAAAGGAAAATACATTTAATGAAAAGACAATAGTTTTAAAGATTTTGGAAGTTTTAAAACTTTTCATTCTTAACGAGGGTCTAAAAAACAATTTCAAGATTTAAGGATTATGACACTAGTTAGTAAAATCTAAATTTTAGGTAACCAGGAGATGTGGTGTGGTGGTAGCTTAGGTTCAATCCTCATCCATGGGAATGAAAAAATATTTCTTGGTCAACAATCTATCACTTTATGTGAGCTGTTACTGTGAGGGAATTCTCACTGCTATTGGTGGTGGACACTCTGGGTGCACCCAAAAAAAATTGATAATTAGATTGATAAGTTAAATCTCTTGAGCATTACTCATTTTTGAAGAAAATGTTTTTACAAGCCTGCAAATTATTAAGTAGTAAAATCTAAATATAAAGGGTTAATACCCTATTTGTTCTATGAACTTTACACTATTATCCTAGTTTGTCCCTCAACTTAACAAAAATGATAAGTGTGGGGACTACTTAGGACAACTAGGACTAACATGTCACATTTTTTAAGTTGAAAGACTAACTAAAACACAAATATAAAGTTCAGTAACAAATAAGATATTATCCCAAATATAAATTCTCCAACATTTCAACTTAAATTTCTAACTATCTTGTTACCAAAAGGTAAGACAAGGTATGAATTATTTTCTACTTATATATTTCGTATTTGATCACTAAAATCTCAAATTTAATGTAGAAAGATATTTTACTTAATACGTGTATTTTCCATTTACGTGACTAAATGATACAATAAATACTTCACATAGAAGAGTTTTCGTTACACTAAAAATTGAACTCGCATATCTACACCCACAAGCACCACTCTAAAACCTGTTTGCACCTTCATCATTTTGGGTGTTCCATCATGCATAGTTCACGTGATGAGGTTGCCGAAAACATGGACCTTGTGACAGAGATCCTTCGCCGATTGCCGGTGAAACATGTGCTCCGGTTTAAGTGTGTGTGTAAGAAGAATTGGTTGACTCTCATATCTAACCCTCGATTTTGTGGCTCGCACACTCTCCGTTTGTGTGATAAGCCCTATCCACGTGCTCTATTACTCCCCGAACCCACTAGATATATGTACGATAAAGAAAAAAAGCGATGCACTTTTTATAAGAAATCCCACATTTCTGATGATGTTGACCCAACTCCTAGAAGGACCATCCACCTTGACGCTCTAAACAATTTTTATAATCACATTTCTTCCATTAAGCAATCATGCAATGGTCTGCTACTTTGCAAAGAGTCAAGGTCCCCTGTATGTACTATGTTTGCAACCCAGCCATCGGTCGATTTGTCCATCTATACAACCCTAGCAAAAAATTTAATCCGTATAAATCAACGCCTTATATTGATTTTCAACCTTTGAAATCCCCTCACTTTAAAGCTATTTTATTCAATGAACTAAATGGGAATGATCATTGGATTGGTGTTTATTCATCACAGACTGCTTCTTGGAATGAAGTTGAAGTTTGCTTTTCTATCCCACCCAATTTCAGTGCTAATTCTGGGATTTATTGCAATGGTGCTATACATTGGTACACTCCTCGTGTTGATAAATTTTTCTCTAACACATTACACCGGGGCCAACATTTGTCAACTCTAACGATGCATGTGTTAAGTATTTCGGAGAATCGGGAGGACATTTGCACTTGATACTAGTTAACAATGACTTCGAAAGTTTGGATTTTGATATTTGGGAGTTGATGGAAGATTATAGTGGATGGCGTGTGAGATATCATATGGATCTTAATCTTATGGACAGAGGAGGGGATGCTTTCTCGTGGCGTGTTGACTCTTCATTTTCTGTGTTATGTGTAGCTCGCCAATCAAATCAAGAGGACTCGATTATTGTGTTGTTTGTTGATTCCAAAATCATATCTTATAATTTAAAGGATCATACTCCAGGGTTTCTCTGTGATTGGGAGGAAGAGTCTCAAACATTTCAATACTTTCAGACTTTGTCATGTGTTGTATTGGATTATAGTGTTGGGCCTGCTACATTTGAAGATCATGGACCATTTGTGACTGCAATACGTTGAGGCTTATAAGCTAGGCCACATACCTCTTTATGTATGCTAGTTTTATTTTCTTAGGATGCTAATGTATTTCAGTGTTACATGTATGTGTACATAGTTGTGTTATTAGTTGCGGTAATGGAAGTGTTTCTCATTCATAATGAGTGTTAGTTATAAATACATTAATATGTAGCGCACGTCTGTTTCCTCTTTCTTTCATGACATTTTTTTCATTTCAATTACACCTCGCATTTTGGATCCAGATTTCTTTCCCAATGTTCTTTGCCATTATCTGATGTGTCCATGCCTATGCCTGAAATACCTGATCCCACTCCTATTCCACAAGATCTTATTCTTGCTTAAATACCTCACAATATGGCACCCTTGAGAAGATCCACAAGAAATACTAGATTACCTTCTTATTTGTCCGATTATCAATGTAATCTAGCCTCTAATTCTCTTCCTTTTTCCTCTCATTTCACTTACAATAACATGTAGCCTTCTTATCAAGAGTTTGATGAATCCAGACACTATTCTTGAGCCAACATTTTAACACCAAGTTGTAGCTTGTCGTAAATGGAGGCAAGCAATGAAAGAAGAAATTGTTGCCCTGGAGGATAATGAGACATTAGAATTGGCTCCATTACCAAAAAGAAAACACAAGATAGGATGTCGTTGGGTTCACAAAATCAAGCATAAATCAAATGGTAGTGTGGGCAGATATAAAGTTCGCCTAGTAGCTAAGGGTTATACACAATAAGCTGGGATAGACTTCCAAGGTATGTTTTCTCCTATTGCTAAGCTTACCTCAGTTAGAATATTGCTCACCATTGCTGTCATTACAGGATGACATTTTTTACAACAATTTAAGGTACTTCCTTGGCTTGAGAATTGCTAAGTCTCTTACTAGTATTGTGCTTTCTCACACATAGGGTTCTTGGACTCTAAGCTAGAACAGTTACCTATGGAACCAAAGCTAACTCTCTCTGTTGACGAGATGATGAGCCTTTAGATGATCCCTCTAAATATAGGAGGCTCGTTGGGTGCCTTAGTTACCTCACTATATCCCGACTTGACATTTGTTGCACGGTTAACAAATTGAGTCAGTACATGGTGAATCCTAAGTCCACACACTTGCAAGCACTTCATCACTTACTTCAGTATTTGAAAAGTTCCCCTGACCAAGGAATTATGTTCTCTATTGCATCCTTAATCAGATTGCTAGCTTATGTTGATGCAAATTGGGGCAGCTATAAGGACAGAGGATGCAACACCACTGGTTTCTGTTAGTTAGACAAGTTAGTTAGAGAACTCCATGAACTCCATGTATATATACCTTGTACAACTTCCATAATGAATCAAGTATTCTCATNTTTGTTTTATCTTTAGTTTAACTTTGGTTTTATCTTTAGTTTAAATTTTAACCTAATGTGAGAGGTTATAAATACCTCAACAAACATGAGTAGAACTTTTTGATGAATGAATTTTTTATTATTTTCTCTTTAGAAAAATTTCTTTGCAAAGGGGTGATCTCTTTGTGTATGCAAGGTGAGTGATTTGCTTTGCTTGTTGCATCAAGAAATTGGGTAATCTCATTCTGAAGTAATCTCATTCCGAGGTAATTACTCAACCAAATAAAGAAAAATAATTTTTCTTTCATTTTCTTTCTCTCATTTTCTTTTGTCTAAACACACTTATAAAAGTTAAAAATTTATTTATTTTCTTTCCTCTCAATCTCCTTCTTTTATCAAACATAGTGTAAGGGAGGAAGCTCATACTGGGAGGCGCTCTTTGTAATTGTGAGGACAGTGCCACATATTCCTTTGGGGCAAGCTCGCTATCATCACCAAAAGTTGAAAGAAAAGTGCGTTTGCTTCTTTGTCTTCCCAAGACCCCACCTCCTCACTTTGCAACTATATAGTTTAAGTTTATTTTAATTTTTTCGTGGACAAAAATCCCAAATACTATATAGTTTCTTAATTAGCACACAGTGCTTTGCATGGAGAATGTTTTTCCAACTAAGTCACTCATTGAACCCACAATTTCGCATCATTATTGCAAGCTTAAGAGCTAAGTTTCTGTAGCACGCACTAAAGCACACTGATATTATGGACCTTTATGAGTGTCCTAGGCTGGACATATCTCACTCACTTTGCTAAAAGTGATTGATTCCCTTTTTGCATTTTCCTGGCCTACCCCTATTCACGTCCACAAACCATAACCCTCTTTCCTTACTTTCTCTTTACATCACATTACATTATAGATTCTTAACAACAACGACAATAACATTTTTGTTTTCATTATGTGGGACCGGTATATGAACCATGTTATAAAGATTGAAATAACTGATTAACTATCCTTTATATTCTTATAACACAATGTTTCCGTTTTAATTCAAAGTTATAATCAATTGTGCAAAGATTTATTACAAATACATAAAATAACGAAGTTATTAGCGTTATATATCCATGTTTTAGCTAAATTTTCAATTTTTTTACAAACATATATATTGGGTTCTACATTCTTCCGTAGATTCATAAGCGTGTTCAAATTAATAATTAATCTTAAGCTTCTCTTCAATATTAATGCAATCTAAATCTAAATCTGAGTTACATGTTATGATTCTGAGATAAGCTAAGTCTGACATATTAACAACTCAACCCGTTTAGCCTAAAAATCATAAATGCCCAGCGTTATCTGAGTAATCAATGCTCACTGGCATAACACCCGTAATGTACCAAAGCCTTCATGAGCATTATTATTAACATAAACAATAATTAGCTCCATGAAGGCCACCAAGGCAGTTACAAACGCCTCCTAACCGCCAGAACTAGAGCGACGACTCCATGGTATATAAGCATGAGCTTCACTCATGCTTGAGTACGTTCTCTAATAACTATTTTACCTCATATTCACTCACAAGCTAACTTGGGCGTCAGAGTGTCTTTTACAAGTATCGTTGCTGCTGTCCAAGATCATCATACACCACCATGTTCACCGCCTTCAAGCTCTTGGAACCACCCAAGACCAGAGTTATGAACAACATCTCAAATCACATCCGATTTGCTTGTAACATTGGCACCATTTGTAGGGACCAATTGATCACCAATCATGGCGATATTGTCATCTCTATTTTATGTTTAGCATTCTTGATAAGTAAGATGGTGAACCATAATAACAACTCTACACCCATCTATGTCCAACGGCTTCTGACTCCTCTAGATGGCCTAACGGCTATAGACTCTGGAACCAATCCTGAGAGGGCCCCTCCTAGACATTCAGATCAATGACCACGAGTTATGTCTTGTCTAGCTGATCTTAGACCGAAGCCTCAAGGAGTTAACCCTGCCCAAGCAATGGAAGCCGTAGGAGATTTGCAAAATCTCGTAAGGACTCAACACAAAAAATAAACGCTTTGGGGTTAGTAAACAAATAGATTTTCACCAACAGTTTATGGGTGTGAATAAATATGAGCAACAATAAGTCTCGGGATGGAGTGGTGACCTTTGCTGCCATTTGAATAAGTAACAACGAGAGCGTGAGTCCTATTAGAGGCTAGATGGAGGACATAGGTATGAGTTGCACCCTGGTGCCAGAGATAGAGAGCTCCGAGTTGAGACTCGCTCACCTAGATCCGATAATATGAGAAATAAGGAACTTAGAGATATATCTTATTCCCGTGTTCCTACCATACCTAGAAGAAGGAGTGGGTGATACATTGAATCTTAAGGGTCATTCGAGTTGCTAGAGGACCCCAAGAGGAGAAATGGAAACGAAGGGGAGAGACCTTCTAAACATAAAGCTATTAGGATTGAGAATGATAGTCCTTTCTCCAACTTTGTTTTTCAGGTGTCCTTACCTCCTCACTTTGTGGCACCTCAAATGGCGCAACTATATGATGATACCACAGATCCACAAGCCCACTTGAATGCATTCAAGTTTAGAACATATTTGATGAGCATGTTGAATCTCATTAATTGTCGAATATTCCCTTCATCACTAACAGGGATTGCAAAAGAGTGGTTCTTAAATTTACCTTTAAAATCCATTTCTTGTTTTGATGATACTGTGGAGAGGTTTTTGGATAGGTTTTCTACTAGGAAAAGAACACCAAAGACCTCTTTTGAGTTATCCACTATACGATAAAGGGAGGGGAAACCCTTCATGCTTATTTGGATAACTTCAACAAGGAAGCTCAAAAAATTAACAACTTGGATGATGTTGAGGCGAAACTTATACTAACAAAAGGGTTGCGTTAGGGTGAGTTTACAAGATCTCTCATGAGGAAACCTCCCAAAATCGTCATGCCCCAACTTAGGATGTGGCTGCATGTAGGGATACTACTCCACGGAAGCTCTGACGTGACATACTAATGTACATGCAATGCTTATAAATGAACAACTGACATCATAATAAATACTGATTTCATAAAATAACTGCTTTTATTAAACAATAACCAAGTTTATACGATAAACTGAAAATGCATTTCTGATAAGACTCAACCCCGCCAAAATGTGATTTTGCTATACCAACAAGAAAATTCCTTGGTTTTATGCTCACAAGTTGAGGAATTGACGCAAACCCTGATCAGTATAAGGCGATACTTGAGATGAATAGTCAGACAACAATGAGAGAAGTACAACAGTTGATAGGGAAATTGGCAGCTTTGGCACGATTTCTAGCTACTTCTTCTAAAAAAACTATGCCTTTCTTCAAATTACTATAGAAAGCTGTAGAATTCGAGTTGAACGAGGTATGTGAAGAAGCATTTCAAGACTTAAAAAGAAGTACCTAACAACCCCTCTAGTGTTGACAAAATGATAATTTGGGGACACATTAATTTTGTACCTTTCCGGTAGTGAAGTTGTAGTAGGAGTTGTCCTTGTCCGAGAAACACAGGAGGGTTAAGTTCGATTTACTATGTAAGTTGAGTTCTGTTGGGTCCTGAATTGAGATTTTTGAAGATAAAAAAAGTTGCTTTTGTGGTTGCACCTTGAAAGCCTAGCCACTATTTTTAATCCTACACAATCATTATACATGTTGAACTTCCAGTCTGATAGATCCTACACAAACCTAACTTGGCTAGTCGGATGGTAACATGGGTTGTCGAGCTTTCCAAGTATGATTTGTAATATCAACCTCGTGTGACCATCAAAGGAAAAGTCTTAGTGGATTTTATAATAAAGCTGAATGACATTGCAATGGAAGATGATAAAGAAGATGTTTGGGTCGTACACGTTAATGGATCTTCCAATGTCAAAGGAAGCAATGTAGGTGTGATAGTGGGAAATGCCTCAGGAGTGACGATAGTGATTTCTTTACAATTTCAATTTATGACATCCAAAAATCATGTCGATTATGATGCCTTGATAGCGGGTATGAAGCTAGCAAAAGATCTTGGAGCAAAGAGAATCTCACCATGCAGTGATTTCAAGTTGGTCACGTCACAAATCCTTGGAGGATATCAAGTACGACGTAAACTATTACAAAAGTACTGGGAACGTGTCAAAATATTGGAGAAACATTTTGAGTCCATGGAGATAAAGCATATTCCCAGGGAACAAAATGCATGAGCCGATATTCTGTCAAAGTTGGCTAGTACAAAACCAAATGGAAACAAATGGAGTTTTATTCAACAAGTTTTATGTAGACCATCAACATCTCTTTATTCAAAAGTTGAACAAATCCGAGACGATGGACTCACATGGGAGAGTAAAATTGTTATTCATGAGAGCCTATGTTGCTTAGCAGTATCTCTTTGTTATGAGATAGGATAAATTCGAGATGATGGGTCAACATGGATGGCTTCGATAGAAGATTACATCCAAAAAGGGATTGTTCCACAAGATTCCAAAGAATCTCAAAAGTTGATTATGAAAGAAGCTCATTACAATATTATTTCTAATCATTTATACAAGAGAATTTGTGCACAACCTCTGCTGAAATGCTTAGGACCTAAAGCAGCTAGACTTGCATTGGAAGAAGCTCATGATGGGACGTGTGCAAACCGTCTTGGAGGGAAAACCTTAGCATTCTAAGTCATTCGAGCAGGGGGTAAAATTGATTTGTGAAGCCAATATAAGACTAGAGGCGGGAAATAGTGAGAAAGCCAAATTTCGGGAAGATCTATGGTTAGGAGAAAGAAAACTGATGAATGAGTTCCTAAGACTATATTCGGTCTCGAACCTCAGAGGGTGCAAGGTAACTGAGTGTGGCTTTTGGGATGGAGTAGAATGGATGTGGAGCTTCCAATGACGACGAGAACTATTCCAATGGGAAACAAGAATCCTCCATGAATTACTTCGGAGGCTTATGGAAGCAAAGTTGAACATGAATACGAAAGACAAGGTGATATGGAAGTTTGACAAGCAAAGGGTTTTCTCAACAAAATATTTCCATGAAGTTGTCAATAGAATCCGAGATATCCCAATAGGTCTAAACAACTATAACAACGTTTTCCAGGTATGGAAAAGTCTTGTCCCTCCAAGAGTAGAATTGTTAGCTTGGTTTATTATAATTGGGCATCTAAACACTAAGGATAGATTACCCTATGTGTTTTTTGTGGTGAGGAAGAAGAAATTGTCAATCATATATTTTTTTAGTAAATTTGCTCACTTGATCTGGTGTGAATGACTGAGTCATTGGGGAATTATTTGGGTGAGTACCGATAATGCGAATGGGTTTTTTGATTCATGGTTGAACACAAGATTAAGAAGGGATGAGAAGAGGATATGGATAATAGCATTCTTTGCCAGAATATTGGTTATTTGGAAAGTGAGAAACAAATGTTGTTTTGAAAATAAAAATGCTAATCTGGTGGAAAAGATTACTATTGCAAAATTTTGGATCCACAAGTGGTTGTCCAAATGCAAATAGGAAGGAGAGATTAGTTTTGGGTTAAGTCCATATCAGTAGTACCACGTCTATATATTTAACCTTGATGACGTAGCTGACGGGGTCGAATAGTGTTATGGAATTGGTATGGGCTAACTTGAAAATATGAGTAGGGATGTATTGTAAGGCAAAGTCACATAACCCTTTATCCAATTCACGTGAGCTTGTCTTGGAGGTTATGAGGCCCTGTTACAAGAATAAATGCCTATGGTGAATTTGAGTGACTTAGGGTATGCAAGGAAGATTCTATCGAAGCTATACTTGCTAGGTACAAGCTTTGTTTTGTTTTGTGTTGTGCTGGCAAATGTAGGATTTTTGTGAAATGGTGAAAGGTGAACGTGACGTGTGGTTGGTGGGTGTGATATCAATTCCATATCCATTGTGAAGGAAATGGACAAGTAACAACACCCATGGATATCAAAAATGGGAAATCATGGGGGAGGGGATGCTTGTTTTGCTATTAAGTGGGGTGCTGTTTGTTTTCTATGCAGAGGGATGATGGATCAAAACTTGGGCAAAATATGCAGCAGAAAGAATGTGATGAGTCTACTCTTATATGTGATGCAAATTGGTCTTGGTGAATTACAATCAAAGGTGCCTGAGATTTATGTGTGTCGCGTGTTGTTTATGAATTCCAAGGCCCTAAATGGTGTGATAGGCGGGGTGCAGGTTGAGTTGAAGGCATAACATAGAAAAGGATAATGGTATTATGTTTTGTATCCATTTGTTATTGTCTATGTTTTCCTATGTGCTTTTTTGTAATGGTTTGTTGTTATGAGACTAGCTACAAATTCTTGATCAATTGTATTGTATTGTATAGGTGCCTTAAATTTGGAGGGTCGATATGCTTTTTCTTCTAAAAAAGTAAGGGTTTGTCCCACTGAGTTTTTCTGGAGGTTTTTTTAACGTGGTCTTCTCTACTTTGTTGGGTTGTTTGCTCTAGATGGCTTAGGGATCTCTGTATGATGATCCCTACCCTTATTCGATTTTGAGTAATAAAATCGATCTTGAACTTATTGGGAAAAAAATATTTGCAATAAAATCAATAAATTATGGTATATCTCATAATTATTAATTGATTTATTCTTTTAATTATTAATACATTTTTTTATAGACTCATCTTAGATAAGATTGATCTTAAATTTAAATTTGTAATTCAAATGTTCTACCTAAGAGTATTATGTTGCTATTAATTTGTATTCAAATTTGTGTTTGAATTATAATTCAAAAATCACATAGATAAGTATCTTGTGAGTTATAGTTGCAACAAATCAATAGGCACATGAGATATTATATATGTTGGTAGTTATATGTGTGTGATAATTTTCTTTCTTTTGATTATGTGATATGTTATTATACTTTTTTTTTATAATATGTATTATTTTTTTTGAAGAAAATTATCAAAATAATAGTGCTTATGTGTGTTTTGTGAGTAGAGGGACGATTTATATTATTAAAAGCAAAACATATCTTATTCATATGATAATGAAATAAGAAAATGAAAATGCAATCTTAGGTAGTATCAAGGTTTGAAAGCTCTAGAAGAAATAATATTTTGTTTCCTAAAGAAACAATATTTATTATGCACTCCTATCTATCAATTCATAAAGAAACAAAAATTAAGGCTCTAGAAGAACTATTATTTTTTTCCCAAAGAAACAAAAATTTTAATGCACTATCAAGTCATAAAGGTGACTAAAGGCTCTAGAAAAGCTACTATTATCTTTCCAAGAGAAACACAAATCATTATGAATGATTAAACCATTACTGGTAGTAGAAAAATTGATTAACTCCATAGGAGATGACATAGTACTACTTGGAGGAATACAATTTCTTATAGATAATTTCGTATTATCTAGATTGTTTCAACGAAACTTGTTAAAATTTAAAAAATATTCATTAAAATGAATATCCCGTTGAGACTATAAATAAAGAAAACATTAACTATCTTTATATTGCAACTATTATACTGGTAAAGAATCGTGTATTACAAAGCTACTCGTTTTTTTTTCTCAATTGTATTATAAAAATATTACCGTAATTGAAAATTATATTACATTAAACCAGAAGCTTAGTGATATGAATACTTTTATAATTTGGCATGACCAGTTAGGTCATCCCCGTTTAATTATGATTCACGGTTCATTGAAGAGCCAAAAGATTCTTCAAAGAATTCTCATACGTTACTTGATCTCATCGAAAATTAATTATTAGATGATCACCAATTATAGTTGTAATTAAATCACGTACATTTATGGAATTTATTTAACGTGAAATATTTGGGCTCATTCACCTATTATGTGAACCATTTATATATATTATACTTTTTAATTGATGCATCAAAAAAATAGTCATATTTGTGTTTATTATTGACTCGTAACCTGAAGTTTATGAGATTGTTTGCTCAAATAATTTTAGGGCAGAGTATCTAGATAATGTAATTAAGAAAATTTTTTGTCTTGAAATTAATAGTGAGTTAATGTCTTAAGATTTTAATAATTACTGTATGTTAAATGGAACAAAATTTGAAGAGCATGTTGCTCCTATTCATGCACGATCTAGCAAAATTGTTTATTAAATGCCTCCAATTAATAGCTAGCCCATTACTTATTTGAACAAAACTTCATGTTTTGGCATGAAGACATGATATCTTTTATTTAGCAACACTTGTACACATCATGCCAACAAATTATTATAAATTCTCCTCATTACACTTGGTTTTTAATCAAGAGCCAAATGTTTATGATCTTAGAATTTTATATGCGATTTATGTCCAAATTTCTCCACCACAATGCACATAAATGAGACCTCCAAAAATTTTGGAAATGTATGATCGGTTGAATCCCCTTTTATTATATCTCAAACCAATCGAAAATTTATTTATAATTTCATTGCTAAGAATTAATTTTTCCAACATTAGGGGGGAGAAAATAAGCAGTTAGAAAAGGAAATCATATGAGTACATTGCCATTATATTATTTAGATCCTCATACAAGACAATGTGAAATGTAATTCATTTGCAAAATATTGCAAATCAACTGTCATATTTATTTACTGGCCCAAAGAGAGTTATGAATGTTCCTATACCAACTGTAGATCGACGCTTCAATTTATTTAAATTAGTGCCCTAGAAGATCAATCTATTAATGCAAATGAAAGTAAGTCATGCCTGAAGCGTAGTAGCATAGTCGATTCCAAATATGAAAATTCCTTTAAAATGGAAAGGAACAATTAATGAAGATGATTATAATATAGAGGCAAATGCTCGAAAAGAGCACCAAGACATAACTATTAATGAAACTCCAAAAGTGGTTCAAGTATCTGAAAATGAAAAAAAATAAAGAGATCTTGATAAGTTATGTCTTTATGAAAAATATAGAATCAATCGAAATCATATTGTTGTTGAGAATGTTGTTTGCACATAATGTTGATATTGAAATAATAAAGTAAGATGAGAATCTTGAATAAAAATTTGTCACAGAATATAGACAGAGAAATGATTGACTAATGTGGAAAGACGCAATTTATGTTCTTAATTTGACTTGAAAATATGAAGTTTTTGGGATATATAGTCAAACACTAGAAGGTGTAAAGCCATTGTAGTACGAGTGTATTTTCATGTAAAAATGAAATGGAGAAAGATAAAAAAGCATGACTTGTAGCACAAGGGTTTTCAAAAAACATGTCGTTGACTATACGAAAATATATTCTCCCATGGTGGATTTAATTTTATTCTAACAATTAATAAAGAAATTAGGCATGTATGAGCCTATTAATATGACTCACTAGCTAGCAAAATTCAACAAAAATCCTTCAATGATTTAAAATGGTTGAGATATATAAAAATTTTCAGGTAAATTTGTTCATTAAGGCTTCAACAATCCTTACATGGATTAAAATAATCATGACGTATGTGGTATAATCGCCTTAAGTCAATAATTATTGAGATATGGGTGTAAAAATGATCTCATTTACCCATGCATCTCCCTAAAAGTCTAAATTGTTATAATCAAAGTATAAGTTGGTGAAATAAGCATTAGTGGATCTCGAGAAGAGATTTGTCTTACACATAAGATATTTGCTTATCAATCAACTTATATTGAGAAGATTCTGAAATAATTTTATATGGATTAGGCTCATCCATTGAATACCCCAATGATTGTAAGATCACTTAGTGTAGATAAAGATCCATTCCAACCTTGGGAGAATGGTGAAGAACTTCTTGGTCCTGAAGCACCATATCTTAGTGCTATTGAAGTACTAATGTATATTACTAACAATACACAACTAGATATAATTTTTTCTATAAGTTTATTAGCAAGATTTAGTTCTTGTCCAATAAGAAGACACTAAAATGGTGTTAAGCATGTATTATGTTACTTACAAGGATTTATTGATAGAGATTTGTATTATTCGAATGAATCTAATTCCTAACTAATTGGATATGCAAAAGCATAATTTTTATCTAATCCACATAAAGATAGAACCCAAATAAGTTATTTATTCACAAGTGGAGGTACAATTATATCATGGTGCTCAACAAAGTAAACTATAGTTGTTGCTTCATCAAATTATCCAGAGATATTGGAAATCCATAAAGTAAGTCGAGAATGCATTTGGCTTAGATCGGTCACCTATTACAATCAAGAATATGCAAACAATCATGTATGAAGATAACACTAGCATAAATCAGTTAAAAGAATGATATATTAAAGGGGACAAAACAAAAACATTTCACCAAAGCTCTTTTACACACATGACTTTCAACAGAATAATGATATAGATGCTTAACAAATTTGTTTGAGTGACAATTTAGTAGATTTATTCACTAAAGCTTTGCCTATTTCAACATTTGAGAAGCTAATATACATGATTGGAATGTGTTGGCGTCAAGATTTGAAATAATGATACTAAGAAGGGAGAAATATTGTATTCTTTTTTCCTTAATCAAAGTTTTTATGAATTTTTCTTGATAAGATTTTTAATGAGATAGTTCCACTAAGGATATTGTGCCCTTTTTTCTTCACTGATAGTTTTTCCTAATGAATTTTTTTTCTTAATAAGGTTTTAATGAGACATATCCCTAGTAGAAATACGAGTGTGTTATGAAAAATATTATTAGCAGATGTCATTAATTTGTGAAATCTATGAAAATTTGATATGTTTATATATTCCTCATCCTTAACTTATAAATAATGTTTTTAGTACTCAATGTATCACACTTATGCGAATAAGAATAATATCACACTCTCCTTTCTCCCCATCTCCTTAAAAAATCAAACTTTTATTGGAAAAAAAAANCATCAGGTGGCACAGAAGCTTTTCCTGATTTGGGCAAACACTGCCAACACAGCGATTGCAACCTGCTCGATTTCCTCCCTTTCACCTGCGACGGCTGCGAACAGGTATCTCATATTTTTCTCCACACTTTTTGGTCTTTTCCCCTTTACGTGAAAATTGGAACACCTTTCTTATGGTTTTAACTTCCCTTATTCCCAAGGTTTTCCGAAATTTTGATTATTACAAAAAAAATTGTTTCGTGTTAGCATAAAAAATAATCAAAATTGTGATAATGTTCGAGAAATTAAATCGATATACGTTAATCAAACTATAAATCGATTAATAGACTTATGCTCACCTAATTGGCTTTAATTTGCTGTTCATATGGCAGATGCAGCAGCTGTTTTGTGATTGTTGTGATTATGAATATACGGATGATGCATCTGCAATTGTTGTTCAGATTCAATTTGTATAATTGCATCAGCAGTATTGTAGTGGCATACATAATAGGAATAATTTTATATAAATAATTGCTTCAATAGTGTTCTGTTGTTGATGTGAAAACAACCAAGTTGTTAAGAGTTTAGTAAATTACCAAGGGTGCAAAATTGTGCAGGTGTTCTGTCTGGAGCACAGATCGTACAAGTCCCACGCGTGCCCCAAATCCGACCACAAGAGCAGGAAAGTGGTTGTCTGCGAAACATGTTCCGTGTCCATTGAGATCACCGGCAGCCACACTGAGGCGGCCACCATCTTGGAGAGGCACCAACAGTCAGGAAAATGTGACCCCAACATGAAGAAGAAACCTGTTTGCCCTGTCAAGCGCTGCAAGGAGTTTCTGACGTTTTCCAACACCAGTACCTGCAAGACTTGCGACATTAAGGTCTGCCTCAAGCACCGTTTCCCTGCTGACCATGCTTGCGGCAAAAGGGTTTCTGCTTCAGTGTCAAATACTGCTTCTGCTGCTGCTGCTAATGGGCGGTGGAATAATAGGTTCTTGGCTGCTTTGGTTTCAAGGAGTGGACAACAAGAGTGTGGCAAGAGTGGGGGGCCTGGTTCTACTTCTCCTCCTAGGACTCCTTCTGTTAAGGCCTGCTGAAGCTAAAGACTAGTAATTGGATGATAATTGGTTGTGATTATGTGATTCTTGAGTTGTTTGATGGCGATGAATGGACTAGTGGCGCTTTTTATGTACATTCTGAATGTTGAAATATACATTTCATTCATATAACTGCCATATTTGAATCCGTTGCTTTTGGGTTTGCTTTGATTTGAGAGGTGGTGTGTTTCTAGGTTGCAAAATGTCATGTTACACATCAATGTTCCTATACAAGATAAAACGCATGATAGACGACACTAACGGGCACGAGTTTGTAGACACACGAACAAATAAGAGCCCCTTGCTTTTATCTATGGTTCTTCTCACCCTTTATTTTTGTTTCATCCATCTTTGCTCAAGATCAAATCCAAAACTAACTGCATGAGATTTGTAATACAGTACAAGTATGTAAAAGACCAAAAACAAAATGACGTGATTTTAGGGAAATAAAAAATATGTTACAGAAGATACAGATTATAACAACTAAACACAAAATAGCCTGTTACATATTAGCTGTCGATTCTTTAATCTCGTCCAAGGTGATTGTCTACAAGGCAAGAAAAAGTTGCATTTTAGTATATATTCGAATCAAAATGAGTGCCAAGGTGCGAAATTACAGTACCTGGAGCAAAAACACAGCAAACATGCAATCACGAGAACCAAAATAAAAATTTGGACAAAACGAAATTAAAGAATTACCTGTTCATTGCCTGCAAAATCATTGTCAGAAGTGAGAAAGAGCATGCAGTGGCACTCCTTCCTGCCCAACAAAAAGTGAGTTTAAAAATCATCCATGCTGAACATTGTGGCTGAACTTCAAGTTTCATAAAATAAGTTTTTTTATCCTCATTTCATGACACACAGCAAAAGCACAAAAGATATGGCTTCTATAGCATAAAAAATAATCCAGTGGAGATAGAACACTACAGTATTCATCAAAACAGCCAAAGTTACACGGCCTCCGAACAAAAATAGAGACTACAAAAGACAGTCAAGTTTACATGTGACAACAACTAACAAGAATGCCTCAACAACAGTTTGTGGTGGTATTTATTATAACCAATATTTTGACCGTATAGGTTTTAGCAACAAAATAAAAATGCATGGCTGTTCATTTGATAGAGTTGTTTCATAGGAAAATAAGCAAATGTAATTGTAATTCTCTATTTAAAAAACCAACATATAAAAGGAGGTGAAGTAAAACTTCACACAGTTAAAAGTTATTAAAGCATATCTTCAAGAACATGACAGTTCACCAGTTATCATTGTGTGTACTTCGCTACAGAGTAGAGACACATATCTACCTTCATGTCTTATAACCACAGTAAGACATCAGCCAAGAATGATATATAAGCTGTTTAGTTAGTGTAATTTTATCAGTACTCCTAAATCTAACTAATTTTGACAGAAATATTTTTGGTACATATTTTAACAGACATATGCTTGTACTAAAACTTAATCCTTGCAAAACAAATAGCTTCCAACTTGATAAGTTAAGATCACAGAAGGCATGTATGTTCCAATAACATATTCATACCTCTCTCGCATGGGAACACATGGGCAGTTCCAAAAACCTTGTGCAGCCTCAGCAGGTTTATCGTCATAATGCCTAACACAATGATTTGGGGTTAGAACTTAGAAGGCATCAAAACTAATAATTATTCATTCAGTCACACTGCCAGAGATATAGAATGAAGACAGAAATTCTGGCTATAAGTCAAAAGAGCAAGTAACTACCGGCAAGGGCACAGTGGCGCACCCAATGAATCTTTATGATCAGCAAGCCCCTGTTCCAGAATGGACATAAAATGTGGAAGAAGTTAGTTTGAAAAAATGACTACTTTTGAATTTAGTTGTATGCATATTTAACCACACATATATGTTTATTTTAATCTGTCATTTTCAGAATTGAAATACATCTCAACAACCACAACTACTAAGCTTTATCCCACTACGTAGGGTCGGCTACATGGATGAGATGACTCATTATTGGAAATTGGAATATAACACTGCCTCAACAAATTGCAATCTGGGAAAATCATTTTCCGAAGTTATAAATGTTGGGAGTTCAAATAATTTTCCCTTCCCTAGATGCTGCCCAAGAGTTGTATAGAAACATAAAAGTTGTATTTTCCATATAAAAAGGATGAAAATTAAACTCAAATAGGTTCTCTAGAACTGGAAAGAATTTGATAACATTAAAATGAACTGTTGCAAAATGATGCTTCACTTTAAAATATAGCTACTAAAAGCCAAAAAGCCTTTTATATAATAGGCAACTTAGTGCTTTGGAAAGATCTTCCCAAAAGTGCTTTGAATATTAGCAACATTTTATACTGTAAATACAATGTTCAATTTATCATTATTATTAGCCTAATTTATAAAAGAGACCTCCTTCAAGTATGGCCACGGTGCAATTTATCACTTCAAGTTATTATATGCTGCAATGCTCCTATCTAAACTTATAACATGGTGCAATTTGAAACTTTTATTCAACATCCAAAAATATCAGAATCCCCTCCCTTGTCAACCATTGTCTTGCAACAATAAAGGTTCCAGATATTTTAAATTAAAAGATTGCTTCTTTTTTTTATTTTTATGGAATTAACAGATTGCTTTTGGTCATTTGCTTTCTTCTCCAAATCTCTGGTTCCTTAGTGAAAAAAAAAAAACCCACTGTCTCTCTCTTCATCTTCTTATAGGTGATAGCAGTGCACCACAACCGTTCTTATATGTCGCACATCACAGGGACCATTATCACCAATCCGCCACTTTTTTTTGCCATGAGCCAATCAATCATCTTTCCATGATTTCAAGATTGTCAATCAACAGTAATGGCTGCTTGATAACATAGTCTATTATCAGTGGTTGTGCAAATGCTTGCAGTTGAAATGGAGTAAAAATTGATTTATAACAGGCAACCATAAGCACCTAAGAGAAGTAAGGTTAAGATGATTTTCTGAAGCTGAATGTTCACCCCAAGAAGCTTAAGATTCATTTAGCAATAAAATCAACCAACCTCTCTCCTTTAATGTAATTCTCTTCTTTCACCAGGCAACAATGAGCACCTTAAAGATGATCAAGTTGATTTTCTGAAACTGAATGGCCACTCCCAAAGGTTCAAGATTTAGCTATGAAATCTTCTTTTAAAGCAATTCTATTCTTTCTCTAAAAAAATTCTTCTTTTGCAGAAAAAAAAGAAAAAAGTAGTTACCTGTTGACAATTTACTAAGAATGTAGCCCACCATGATCCGTACAGATGTTTAAGATAGGTCCAACCATCCTGTGTTCTCACATACTCTAACAAGATCCCAAAGCACCACTAGATTTGTACTACACATGGAAAATCTAGTATTTGTAACCAACCTTTGCTTTATGAAAGAAGCTAAGATGGCCACCTCCCAGGATTATCACCAGAAAACCTATTTATTGATCCTCAAGAACTCAGCTAGAACGTACCGATACCATCAACAAAAGAAATTAAAAACCATTACCCCTACAGAAGTTCCCTAGTTTTCAAATTGAGAAGGTGGCAAGCAGAGTAAAAACATGCAAAGTCAATTTATAAGAATATCATACTATTTCTTATCAATAGAAAGAAATGAATTGCTTAATAAAGTAATATGAGGAAAATTGAAAAATATGAACAAGGGCAAGGAGTAAATTCCAGCACAACCTAGAGCACTAAATGAACTCAACAACCAACCTTGCGAAAGCAATGCAGGTGGCACCTAGTGTAGATCTATATGCGTAGTTACACATTGCAACGATAAACTACTAAGACGGGTGTACATACCACAAAGAAAGCTTAAATTCATTTACAGATATGCCCTTTATAAATTTATAATAATCATATTCAATTTACATTGAGAGGCAACAATGCCAACCAATGACAACTAATATCCTATCACTCTCTCTTGTCATAAAACTGCAAAACTTCCATGATATCACAGAGCTTACTGCATCATGTTTCATATCACCAGCAGAAGGAGCATAAACCATGAGAATTTTATTTGACAATGCTCAGCTCGCTACTCAAACAAGAAGGAAAATTATCTATAAAAATTCAGATTCCTATTTAATTGCCAAAGATATAGAACGTACCTTGATAACAACAGAAGTGACTCCCTTGTCCATACAAAAGTATGTTCCTGACTTCCGGGCATACTGCTCGGAGAATTTCCTCATAATCTCAACAGATTTATCTGATGGCTCCACTGAGGAACAGCCAAATTATTTCTATAACTTAAACAAATAGCCAAAATTGAAACCATAACCATTACAAAACCAGGACACAAAAAACAAACATTCAATAAAAACAATCAAATAAAATGGGATCTTAGTTTTCCTAATACAAAATTAAAAATTAAAATAATTTCTTATTTTTGTTTACATCATCACAAACATGTATCGCGTGTGCAGCAGACAAACTTTTACCTGCCCGAGACTCTGTCCAACTCAAAAACCAAAATACAGAGATTTGTAAAAGGAAAAAAGAAAAGAGAGAGAGAGACGGGACTTAAAATCCATTTCAAGTGTTACAAATTAATTGCTGAACAAAAGAAAAAGAAAAAGGGAAAAAAAAAAAACTAAGAATTTCAAAACTCAGTTAAAAGAGAGCATTTCCACAAACAGCTTCAGGATGAAACTACAAACATAATCAAGAACAGCAACACTTACAACACAGATTCAGAACCAACGCTAAAATCAATTAGGGTGTGAAAAATTGGAACCAGAATCAATGGCGGAATAAGAAGAGCATGAGAAAAGCTGAGTATTGGGGCCTTACCATTGGCTCGAACGACGGAGAGATTGCGGCGACGGCGCCGGAGAGGTGATACGGCGGCGGGAATGGCGACGGCGAAGGTTGAAAAAGCTTGGGAAGTCATCGGCGACGAATTTCTTCTGCAAACGGAAGGGAATGGTCTCTGTTTTTGTGGCTTCTAAGTTTGTGTGAGACGAACAAAACACAAATGAAACAAATCACTTCGGGCTCCTGCGTTTTATTGTGTGACGTTGTTTAATTTGTTGATTGACTCTGTTTCTGAGTGACAAAAATATAAAAATTGAGATTATTAATTATTTATTATTATTATTATTATTATTATAAATTAATACTGTATCCAATCATATACTAATATATAAGAATTTTGAGACAATAAGTCAGAGACTCAACTATTTTGCTTTGATTATGTAATTTTATTGTTAGTATTTTTTTTACACAACCAAAATGTTTATCAATGCTAATATGATGACTAATTTATTTTTCAACTTGTAAACACTTTTAAGGATAAATAGCTAATCATGGAATTTTAAATCGAACCCACATAATGAACTCTTTTTGTCAACTACACCGGGTTAATTACACTGTTAGTATAATTGCTGGTATATAAAAGTTAATCTATTTTTATTTTGATAATAGTAATAATTTATTATTATAGATTGAGTAAAATTGTGGCAGTTTGGAAGCCACTCGTTGTAAAAATATCTTGTGCTTTGTTTGGTTGATTTTTTGTATCAGCTAAGCCTCTACTAGTAGTAGCCTTAGTATTGACGTTGAAGTTTCGAGGAGTTCCAACCATCATTCTTTTTGGACTGTTTGGTCGTCTTCATCTTCTTATCCACATTACACACCATCAAGCCCATCTATTCAGCCAAATGGCATCTTTGGGCTATTGATGAAGATCTTTTTTGTTTTGGATGGATGCACAATTTAATCTACTAATCAAATGAACCAGTCAGTTATGCGAATTGTGATACTCCTTTTTTATAAAAAAAACTTTATACGGAGTTATTGTTTTTGGGTGCAATATAAAGTAGTAAAACATGGTCGGAGTTTGCACTTAAAAATGGGTTTGAAAAACACTTAATAAACTAATATGGTATGAAAATAAATTTTACAATTGTATGGGCCAAAATTCTGAAATCGTCAAATACATGGGCAATTTTAGAATTTTTGACACTTAAAATTTTAAAAAAAAAATTGACAAGACCCAAAATCACTGGCATTAGTGGAGATTTCAGGCCATCAAGAGACAGGGAAAGGAGACAAGAGTGCTAGGTAGCAGGTGGCGCAGGAGTCAAATGTCAACTCCTGAGGTGCTGAAATTGCCATCATAGGCGGCGAATTCAGGGTATGTCGAGTAGCTTTTTGGAGTTGTGTGTACCGAGATTGACCACTACACCAAACACCCTCACCTTATATATATGAACCCATTTAAGAGATACACTCAAAAAAAAAAAAATTCTTCTTCTTACACTTACTTCTTCCGTTACTTCTTATACTTTCTTCTTCTGTCAGTGTTTAATAGAAATAGTGTGACCCCGAAATACTATTGTGAGTGTGTAATAGTGTTGAAAAAAATTATTAAATTTGGTGAGGCCTCCAAAGGTTGATGATACTGTGAATTCTTGGTCACATATATCAGAACGAATTATTCAGAATAATTAGGTTTGTATTGAAACTTATTATTATTCATGTTATATTTTATTTTTTTTAAGTATATCATTACAAAGTGAGACACGAAGTATGATCTACACTTGCCTTACTATTAGGATCTTGTGTAACAAAAACGTGTGCTTACTTTGACATTTTTAAAAAAAATTACTGATAACTACTTATTTTCTGTTTTTTAATGTTCATTTTATTATTACAAGAGGGGTGAATGTTACAAACTAGAAATGAGATTATTGAGCCATTGAATTCCCTGATACAATCCTATCTAGAAAATGCTAGTTTGTATCAGGTGACTTCAATGCCTGATATTCTAATCAACCAAGAGCTTATTCTTGCGCTCCTGGAGCATTGGAGACCAGAGACGCATATGTTTCATATATCTCAAGGAGTGCGGTGACATTGGAAGATCTGACAATGTTACTTGGGCTTTAGTGTGATGGGGAAGTCATAACTAGATCTAACACAATATTCATTGCACCCAGTCCTCCAAAATCAGTGTCAGGGAACACTTGGAAGAATTTCTGGTCCCTACGATATGAATGGATCTTTCATATCTACAGTGTGGCTAGGCGACTATTTTGGCATCGATATCTGTGATGATATGGATGAACATGACATGCAACAGATAATACAGTGGCATGCCCACAGATATATGTTGCGCTTGTTTGATCATATATATATTTTTTCTAACAAGTATCGTAATTGGGTCCATTTGAAACACTTGGCATTACTTGTTAATTTGGATGTGATCGGGCCGTATAGCTGGGGTTCAACTGCCCTTGCTGTACTTGATAGGTCTTTATGTCATGCTACATGCTCCAAATTTATGGGAATTAGTGGTTGCATGGTGCTACTTTAAAGGTGGGCGTTTTATAGATTTTTCATACTTGCTTCCAAGCCACAAAACCCAAACCATGACCCATTTTTCGTTATGTTGAGGTAAAAGCTTTTTGCTTGACAAATTTTATTTTAATAGATCTTGTTTTCCATATTGTTGATTTAAAAGGTTTAGAAAACATTTTAAGAACAATTTAAATATTTAACCTTTTCCAAAGATTTTCAAAACACATTTTCTTAAAAACCATTTAAAGAAAACCATGCACATGCAATAGCTCATATGATCACTTAAGAAACTTTTTCATTGAAAAGCTTTTGACAATTATATCTAGTGACCTATTACCACAAAGAAGATCCACTTAAAATAATCTTGAAAAGCATCTTCTTGATCGCCAGAACTTTTTGTGTTGCATAACTTTTTGTTATCATCAAAACCTTGAGTTCTATGCTTGAGTCCATGGATTTCACAGGCAGGCGAATCATCATATCCGCCCAAATTTTCCTTCTCTGACAGCTCAGAGGATGACAACGAGCTTATTCCTAACACTCTTGGCCCTGACAACAACAACGCGAATGATGGCGACGATTCAATGAGCCTCGGATACACTCGTAGCCCAGCCCATCACAATGGCAGCCACTTTTGATTTGTTTTCTTAATTTTTTTAAATGTAATGAATATTAAAAGGTTACATAAGTTTTTTCCTCCTAATAAATCGTGAATTCTGATTATGCACCCTAATAAAAAAAAATTTGGTTTGAGTCCTTGATAAATTTTTTTGTTTAGTTTTAATCCTTGACGTTAAATTGGATCGTTAAAAGATGATGCAACGGACGAAAATTAGATGAGTTTCACTATAGTTTATTTGAACATGGTCAAACCAAGTTTAACCATTGTCAAACCGATCAAACATGGTCAAACCGATTTGAATCATGAACCAATTTGATGATGATTAAAACTTGGTTTGACTATGTTTTTTCAAATTATAATGGAGTCTACCTAACTGCCTTTTGCCACATCATCTTTAACACTCCAACTTAACGTCATGGACTAAAACCAAACAAAAGTTTTTATCAAGGGCTAAAACCAAATATTTTTTTAATAGGGAGCAAAATCAAAATTCGTAATTTATTAGGGAAAAAACTTATTTAACTCAATATTAAAATTTAATACTAATGATGTTATTTACTATTATTTTCTTTTTTAAAAATTATATTTTTTCGTCAGATATATTCGCCATTACGCAAATAATATTATTATACTACAACTATTTATCAACAGATATAATCTTCGTTAATTGTTTGCAAATGCATTGTTCCTGTGAATTGTTATTGGTAGAGATATCCGCCACTAACTATCAATGGATACATAATCTGATGATAACAAGTTACTAACGAGCTAACTATCGTCGAATATGTTTTGACACAAAATCTACCAAAATCTTTAAAATTCGTCGTTGTTTTGACAAAATTCATCATTAAATCTGCTAGCATATGACATTTTTCTAGTAGCGATATTTATTTTTCCTTTTTTTTCTTTCATTTTCTCAACTTCTAAACCACTATGACTGGAGTAGTGGTAAGGGGTTTGGATAATATGTATTCAAACTTTAGTGCCACTATATAGCAACAAAAATTCCAAAAACTTCTCAATTTATACACTACAACAAAAAAGTAATTTTGTAGCAATTCAAAACAGGGTTTTGCGGCAGTTGCCTTTCCGCTGCAATCGTGAGTGTTAGGAAATCATTTTGCAACGGTTTTCACCAACCACTGGAATAACTGCCAACTGCCTTAATATTTAATCATTATTTTTTTAAAAACAAATTTGCGACTGTTAGAAACCATCGTTGTGTTTAACCTCTAAATTTTTAAAAATTGTATTTGTTGTGGTTTGTAATTTAAATTTCTTATTTGTGGTGGCTATATTACAAACTTCTCTAATGTTTTTATATATATCCTCTAATATATATTTGATTTCCCATTTATTTATGATACTTCAAAATCTTAATCGAAATTTCTAAATATCTGTTAATTCACTGCAACAAGTATATATTTTTGCTTAGTCTAATATAGTTGTTCTTAATCTAAATTTCTAAATTAAGATACGATGATTTTAAGTATCAGAAATTCATGATAATTAAAAAACAATGGGAAATAAAAAAGATATAGTTGATATCATGCCATGTCCCTGATCCAGCATATAAATATAAATAGGATCTTAGTGCTGCATAATATTTTGAAACTAAGATATAGTTGTTCAAAACTAATATTTAACATTTATGAGCTCCAAAGGGAGCAAAACAACCAATACAACCAACAAATACCGCTAGGTAGAGGTGGGTATATGGATCGCGGCCCACAGACCGACCGGCGAATTACTTAATATCTGCACGGGTTATGATCAATTGATTTATTGATCCATTTAAATGTAGGCTTTTAGTCCGCTCCACATAACCTTGGGATTTAATAGGCTAAACTCACAGTTCCACGAATCACTCCATTATTTATTTATTTGATTCATTTATCATTTATTTATTTATCACATAATACTCAACATCCAAAATAAAAATAAAAAAATAAAAAGTACCCAACATCCAAGCCCAACCCAATATAGTATTTTTCTTTTGGTCAATATTGAGAGTGAACTTTTTTATCGTGTTTCAATTTTTTTTCATAAATTAAGATTGAAATTTTAAATTCTAATTAAAAATGTCAAAAAAAAAAAATGGGCCGACCCACAAATCTCACGGACTATGCAGTGCTGATGCGGGCGTAGGTATGTAGTTGTTAATCCATTTATTTTGTGAACCAACCTAACTTAGTCCGTTTAATTTTGATTCGTCGCAGATCAGGTAAAATGAACCGGGTTAACCCGCTACCCACCTCTACCGCCAGGTCCATAGAAGCACGCGTGGCAATTCATCAAGAAGTGTTGACCGTCGACTCTCGAGTATGAGCATTTATTATGTAGGATACAATGGCAGTAAGATATACTGAAAGCATCACCACCTTAAAAAACAATGAGCTTATATATTGGTTCTATATAATAGAGAGGATTCATTTTAACATAAAACGTTATTAACGTAGTAAAACACTATAAAAACTTGAATTCTTAAGAAAATTTCAAATGTAACTTCAACAATTAGTCATGTTCAACTAGCTAGGTTAAACAATCACGAGTGATAATCAGAATCAATAATCTGAAAGAACATGAAGAAAAATATTGCTAAGAAAAAATATTCAACGTGAAGATTGTGCTTTTGATTAGCTAAAATTTTGGAAAGATATTACTCGCACTTTAGAAGATGAAACATTAAAGAATATTTATCCTCTCAACAAGTGCGTTTTGGGATATCGAACTTGTATCATCTTTCTTGCCCGAACAAAGATTTGTTCTAACAACTTTTGGTTTCTTCAAGGTGCGGATTATGCAGTATGCAATGTAACCGCAAATAAATTAATATTTTCAAAAACTTATGCAGGAAAGAGTGTTAAAACCATGTAATAAAGTCATTTTAACCTCTTAAAAAACTTGAATCAAACAAACAGAGAAACATAATCAAGCTATTAACAAAAATGTCGGTAAACTTGACCTGCACTCGATATTTATTTATGATTCATGTAGATTTGTAAAATCGTTAAAGACTTTGAATATTACTAGAAGTGGTTTAATTACGAGGAAGTCATAAAACTCAATATTCTAAATCAGACACACCCACACACACACATATATATATAGACATGATATTCCAGAAAAAGATTAATCCAAATAAATGAAAAGCATAAAACTGTACACAAAACCATGAGTCCATGTCAAATAGAAGATTTAATTAGATCTAATAGAAATGAAAACTCAACTATTTTCTATCACAAGCCTAAAACTTGATTGGATCACCATGAAATTTGAATCCCCTCAACAATCAACACAAATACAATCACAAAGAGAGCTAGCTTCAAACAAACAAGGATCGATTAATAGTAGTATATATATATATAGCGCTCAAAAAGAGGGCGAGACAAGAGATCGATCAATGATAGTCTCTCTCGTTTTGGTACAAACGCACAGTGACATAAGATAACAGAATAAGTTTGCAAAGTTTCCACTTTTCTTTCTCACTCACACATAACAACATACCACATAAACCCTATAGAGTACATACCTAGAAGATTCATGAAACTTTTCACCTAAAAGAACAAAACAAATTAAAGGAAAAAAGACGGAAAAAAGAAAACCCAGATCAAGGAAAAGTTTACAAAAAGAGAGTACCCAAAAAAGCTAAATATAAAGTAGAGCCAAACTAATTAACTTGCTCGATGTAGCAAACTAATTAATTTGTAGTATTCGGACCGCGAAGCTTGATTCCCCAAGAAAGAGTGTTTAGAGAAGTGAAGGAGGAAAAGAGGGAAAAGAGAATAAATCACAGTACCCTTATTCTTCAGTCAGAAACTAAGAACAAAGCCTTGAAGAGGAGAAGAACTCGTTGCTGTGAGTGGTGACACCTTTTTCCTTAGATCACCAACACACATGAATGTCTCTGAAATTGAGAGAGAGAGAGGGGGTTGATGAGGTCTTTTTCTTCTTTCTACTTTCTTTTTTCCTTTTTCCTTTTTCCTTTTTCTTTCTTGGTTGTGATGACTTTGTGAAGAGAGTAATGATGGCGCCTTTAGGTATGCGGGGGTGGTTGAGGGCCAAAGGGAAGATGATGTGGGAGCAATGATGGCGATAGAGAACATAGCAGCAGGGGGACATGATGATGATGATTCTTTCTGGCGTTGAAACAGATGCAAGTGAGAGAGAGAGAGGTGTTCAAGGTTTTGTGCACTCCTCTCCTCTCTTCCTCTCTCTCTCTCTTTTTCTTTCTTTTATTCTCTCTCTATGACTTCTGACATGGTGGAGGTGGGAGAGGATCCATATTATGAAACCTAAGGTCTACTACACTCTAGGGTAGTCTATATGTATGCTACTATTGCTGTAAATGTGAATATGGCTATGTGTCTCTTTGATAATGTTGGTTTGCCATGGAAGGCAATTTTTTATTTGACTGATGATAATGCACGTCCTTGCCCTAATGATGGTGCCTTTGAATTTTTAGGGTACACAGAAATCTCGCATAGTTAGAAAATACTATTAACGTTTTTTGGATTTTGAACTTATATATGGGTTTGAAAATTAATTAATACAATAATATAGACCAAAAAAAAAATTAACTTAAAAACGTTGAGGGGAAAAATAACGTAAAATCGCCTACTGCAGGGACGATGTCACAAATAAAGAAGAAAAAAGAAAGTAATCGTGTGACCTAAAATCATTAGTGTCAATATTAATTTTAAGATAACGAGATAGAAGAGACAACTTTGAAATCGCTAGTGACAATAACAATTCAAAAATACTACATGTACACCCAATTTTATACACTGATACATACACCATTAATAATGCACAAACTTTATTCTCATGAGTGCACAAACATTACAAAATTATAGATGATATATATTCTCAATTATACTTAATTAAGTGCACAAACATTACAAGCATTAAAACACAAATTTTATGTATACATGTATAGAGTGTATGTATGGTGTACGTGTAGCAGGACTCATAGCAATTTTTGAGCTTGTTGTGGTGCGCTGTGTTATTAATTTTCTTGTTTGTCTTCCTCTTTTGAGCCTTCCCCTTCTGTCACATCTCTTCTAGTTTCAGCAACTGCTAATGCAACTCTTGGTTCATTTTGAAGAGGCGCTCTCGGAGCTCGTCATCTTTCGGCCCTAGTGAAGGCCTAGTAGATCCAAAAACTGATTGAGCCCCCCTCGATGTAACCAACAATTGTGTTTCCCAGCCATAGACACGGTTGCGGTTCATACTGCCGACCACATATAGCCAAATCGTGTTCTCATCGACGAGGGTAGGCTCAGTATTAAGGGGCACACTCTCAGTCTGCTAAGTCTGAGCAGCCTATAGTGCCTCGTCAAAAGCAGCCTATAAAAATAATAAAAAAATTAACAAATACTAATATAAGAAATTAAAATAGTAAGTAAAAAAATTAAAATCACATAATGAATATAAAAAATACTTACAATGGTTTGTTTGGAGCGCGCGTTGGCTCACCTAGACTTGTCCGCCTTCGTTGTGTGGGTCTCACAGAACAACTCCGCCTCCTGAGGCGTGTGGAAGGAAAGCTATTGGACCCTCCAGTGTGCACATTGCCCCCTCGACCCTGCGTTTGGGCACACTTTGACACCTCATCCTTAACTCCACTAAGTCCTAGTAACCATTTAGCTCAGCAAGCTGCGCAGGGGTCAACCGGTCTAGATTTTTGTCCTTGCTTGACCTAATGTCCCCCAACAACTGTTGCAGACCCCTGCCGACCCTATAGTTGAATGACTTCTTCATGCTGGCTTCTTCAGAAGGATCATATTGAAAATTATCCTAAAAATATAAACAGTAAAACATTATTAAGTAATTAATTAAATAATTTAATTTAAGACTAATTAATTATTTTAAAATTACTAATAATTTAGTTACCTTCCAGACGTTGAAGAGGCGATCTTTCTCCTTACTAGTATACTCCTGCCACTTACGGACGACTCTGTTGTAGCATTTCTTTAGAGTCTCCGTCATGACATGACGTCCAGCCTCATGGGGAATCCACCTATACAATCATAATTAAAAATATTAGTAATGTTATAAAAATTAAATAAATAGCAACTAAAAAATAAAACAAAAATAATTGACAAAACTTACCCACTGTCGTTCTTGTTGAGTCAAATAGGGACTCATGCGCGGTGTATGGAAGATCCCTGAGACTGAGTGTCGGTGGAAATATCTGGTTGTGGTGGTTGTGGTGATGGAGGTGGTAGAGCCTGCTCGGCGTAGCTCCCAACCCTCGCCGCCTGTGATGTGGTGACAGTGGACGCATGAAGCTCAAGACAGGAGCATCACCACCAAGCTCCCAAGCATGGTCGTCTCTGAAATGAGGAAAGTATCTGTATTTTCTCCAGTATAAAGAAAATAGGGGCTGAGAAGATCACTCATCGAATTCTGGTGTTGATTCATATTGAATCTTTGAAATTGTTAATGCTGAAATTGATGGAAGAGGAGATTTTGGGGAATTCAAGAGTTGATTCCCTGAGTAGTTCGAGGAACAAAACCCTGATTATGATTGATTAAGGAATTGGTTCCATTATCTTCTTGATGATGAGGGAGAGCAGGACTTGTGATTTTGAGCAGACATGATGAAATTCTAGGACTATCACAGATCTATCAGTTGAAACTTCAAAGAACCTTGAGAAAATTTCTCAAAGATTCTGAATTTTCTTGGTGTGATCATTCATCACCTGGTGAAATCTCTAAGATCACTCAAGAAATCGTGAGAATCTGAGACTTCATAGTAAGAAGCTTGCAAGCTATCGAAACATGATTTGTTCTCGATACCATAACAAATTCAGAGTTCAGGGAGCCAAAAATAGAGCTTGGTAAAGTTGGAGAAAGAGAGAAATTGAGATAGAGTTAGAAGAATTCCAGAAATGAATATTTGGGAATGAAAAACTTTATTCATTATTCTGGATTTTCTCTTTATATACAATTGTTAACTATAGCTTGCATCTCAAGCTATCTAAGCTATAAGTTTCTAACTAACTAGTACCTAACAAAAAATTGAATAACAGACTAACAGAAAACTAAATGTGCTAACTATAGTTGAGTTAGTTAACTTTGTGGTACATAGTTAAGTTATATGTATAGTAGAAGTTGGGACTTCTACTATATCTGTGAAATTTAAAACGCATAAGATAACAAATTGTATTGGTAACAAATATCAACGACCTACGCATTGGACCATGCTCTAGAAATCAATCCACCAATCTCTTTTTCACCTTACGAATAGCCAAACACTAGCATTCACCACTCGAAGGAGACCGTCATCATTAACCTATGACTTTCCCATGCCACATAAAACCCAGCATTACAAACCCTGCTCCATGACCACAAAATCAACTGATACCCATTGCCACCACTACAACCGACAATTGCTTCTCTCTTACTGGGTGCAAACTGAAAACTAGAACCCACAGGTAGCCATTAGACATTAGGGAAAAGATCCAAAATCCAAATTTGAACAAAGAGAGGGAAGTAAGGTTTGCCGTCGATGCTTTCCATGTTTGACTAAAGCAAAGAAGTAGAAGGTTTCCACGCTTTCGAAGTTTTCATTGAAGGTTTGAGGATAGAGTAGAGATTTTTTAGTTTGAGCAAAGTAGGATGGATGGACCATGGGCGTAACTTCCCATTTTTGTGGGTTGGTAACTGCTCCACACATGATGATGGAGCAAAGGAGTTACGACACATTCTCGTACAACCAATAATGGGATGTCAGTTTCATAACAAACATAAAATTCAATATGGGATGAGTCTCATGATAAACATAACAAAAAATTTATGTGCCACCATATAGCCAATAATGGGATGTGAGTCTTATAATAAACATAAAATTCTATATGAAATTGTCTCATCCATCAAGTTGTCATATTTCTCTTTAGTTGCACTCGCACATTCCCGTAAACTTGTTGTATTGTTACAAACTTGATTGAACAAAGTTACAAACTTTTATTGCTTTTACTACATATTGCAATCATGCTTTTATAACTGAAGTCTCCACTCGCTCGTATTCTTATAAAATGCATTTTTTCATTACAAACTTGGTTGAACAAGGTTACAAATTTTTGTTACTATCATTATAAACAATTATCATAAGTTTCAAACTGAATCCCCTCTTTATCCTACTCCACTTGCACGCATTCCCATAAAATGCATTTTTTTTGTTATAAACTTGATTGAAAAAGGTTACAAACTTTTTTTTTTT
>QANU01036499.1:35863-56499 GCA_003254905.1 Nissolia schottii | reverse complement strand
GGGGAAGTTGGAGAGAGAGAAAAAGAATTGATTAATGTGTCTTATCCTTTATATATTTTTTTTTATTCAAACATATGGGACCCACCTAAATGTATTTCTACAACAATGTATGATGACACTATAGTGACACCGTAAATTGTTGTTATTAGAAAATCATTTCCAAAGGAGTTAACGGATAAGTCCCTTCTATATGTGATACATTTTTTACTAATGCTAAGTGTACAACTAAAAAACATCCAACACACAACATATAGATACATACGCTATACACAGATACAAACGTAGGCACAAACATTTTAAAATAGATACACATTCATTTTTAGATGCAAAAACCAAATAAAATCTTATTCGCGCAACAATAAATAGCAAAAAACAACCGTCACACTCTTTTTTCTGCCCTCCACTCACATTCTTTTTTCTATTCCCCACTCAGACTCTAAACCCATGAACTCACTCTCTACCAGACATAAACATTTCAAAATAGATATACAAACTTTTGAACAAGCAAAAACATACAACAAGACGAAGATAAAAATGAAAAATGAAATAAAGAAGAAAGCGTTGGTGTTCACATACACAAATTTTTAAACAAGCAAACACAAACTTTTGAACAAGTAGAAATAGAAATATAAGGCGAAAGTGAATAAGAAGAAGAAAGAGGAGGAGGGAAGACTTTGGTGCTCACATGCACAAACTTTTGAACAAGTACGCATAAAAGGTTATCAAACTCGAGAGTTTGAGTAAACTCTTGAAGTCTCAGCAAAGTCGAATCGTAAACTCGTAAGAGTTTACGTATGTAAAAAATATATTATGTATGCAATATAATTAGTAACTAACCATGATTAAATGTCATGTTTCTAATTGATATTGAACAATTTTAACTTTATAATAAAACAAATTAGAGAAGTATGATAAAATATACCTTAATTCATGGTTTAATCATTATGTCATACTTTATTCTGCACATGTATTACATTGTATTTCAATATAACATAACTCAATTATGATAAATATATAAAATTAACTTAATAAACTCATTTGATATTGCTTAACATAAACAACTCAACTAAGTATCTAACAAAAGTTACCATATTTGTACATTTGGGGGGAAAAATTATTAATTTTAAATCATAAATTCGCGACCAATTTTCATCCAGTTTACTTAAACTCATATGGGTTTACACAAAAAAATTTACATGAGTGTTAACTCATTTTTATGTGGTAAGATTGTAAACTTGTAAGAGTTTGATAATCATGCATGCACAAACTTTTGAACAAGCAGAAATAACGAATAAGACGAAATTTAAGGAGGAGGAGGAGGAGGAGGAGGAGAATTTGGTACTCACATATACAAAATTTTGAACAACAACACATAAACTTTTGTACAAACATACACAATCTTTTGAAAAATTAGAAACAAAGAACAAGGCGGAAACAGAAACGAAAACGAAAAACTCTGGGATCCATAATATCTTGCGAAGAAGAAGAAGAAAACGAAACAAAAAAGATGGTGAAAACAAGAAGAGAGAAAAAATAAAGAAGAAGAAAACACATGAGAAAGAGCAGGGAAGAGGAGAGAGAATACAATTTTTATATGTAGTTCGATGTAATTAGCTATATTTTAGTTATACACAAATCATTACTGTAAACTTTTAATAGTAAATTAGGTATAAAAATTGTGACCAAGAAAGCGATTGAGATAGGCCAACAACTTTATTAGTAGTGTGTCATTGGGATAAAATAGTAATATAGATTAAACATAAATTTTGATAAGAATGAAGTTTGTATAATCAGAGAGAATTAGACTCCACGTTCACCACCCAACCAAAATAACTAGAGTCAACACCATGCTTTGAGCCAATGCGATCGGTAAAAAAATGAATCATCTCAAATGAGTTTATCATCATATGAAGTCAAGTGTAATCTCTTGCCATTAATTAGAAATGCGAGACTCATACATAACATAAGTAACACAGATATCAGTGGTGAGAGATAACACTTGACCTCACATCACACTTAATCTTATATGATAAAAAATTTACTTGAGAGGATTCAATCTCGATCAGTAACTACTACTCTGTCTGAACACTGTTATTTGTCACTTCTTATTCAAAATTTGGTCCAAAATTATATTTTATTTGATTAGATTAAGAAAATATTAAATATTATTTTTTCAATTATAACTTTATTATCTCTTATTCTCCTAATGACATCTAATTACTATAATACTAATCATTTATGTTAATTTAGTCTATGCTCTATACATTTTTACAAGAGTAAATACAACTCTTCCCTTAAGAGATGCTTGAATTCACTCCCCTCCCTCTATTTTGAAGACCTACAGTTCCCTCACCTGACAAATAAAAGTAAGCTACACTGCAATCCTTATTGACATTTTTTTTATCGATATATCCTTTATAAATAATTAGACATATTATTTTTTTAATAAAATAAAAGTTATGACTAATAATAATATAAAGTTATTAATACATGATTATAATAATTATATAACTTATTATATTAAAAGAATAAATTGTTAATTAATTATAAAAAAAAACCAATTTAGTCCCTATATCCCATTAGTCCTTTCATCCTTTCGTTAGTATGACAACGGTGGTTGCTGATATAGCACTTAACAGAGTGATGTGTCATGCTAACTGTCACGTCACCCCATCCATGTTGGCGTCGTTATGTGCCTCGCACATGACATTAAACGACGTTGTCTTGCTCATGTCTGCATTTATTAAAAAATTTTCAACTTTTGCATCAAGTAGGAACCAAACTCGGGGATCTTCATTGAGAGGCAAACAACTTTGTCACTAAGTTGACATCATTGTTGTGATATAATATTGTAACTATCATATTTATTTTATATCTGAACTATGTTATTAATTAGTGACACAAAAAGTTAAGGTTAGTACATCAAGCAAAATAAGTAAACATCATTATCACTAATTTACCAATATTATTATGTTATTTTGTTGCAATTATTATATATATATATATATATATATATATATATATTTTATATACCTGATCTATGTTACTGACAAGTTAAAAAATCAATTTTTCTATGGAAAAAAAAAAGCACAAATAAAATTTTAAATAGGTTTAAAATAACTCTAATAGAGTATCATTAATGAAAATGTTATTTTGTTAATGAAAAATTAATAAACTTAGCCTTGGGTTCAATTCCTACTTGATTCAAAAGTTGAGATTTTTTAAATAAATGGGAACATGAGCAAAACAACATGAGAGAGGCGAAATTGATTAGCAACAATTTATGATAATTTTAAACTAGAAATTAATTATTTTTTTTGGAAATTGATTTTAAAATAATAATGTGTATAAAAAATATACATTAATATTTCTAAATTAATTATTAAGAAAATACTTAATATTTTTTTAAAAATCATTAAAAGGAATTATTAATATCTTATTTTATTAGTGGAATAATTTTTACATAATTATTATAATAATTCATAAACATTTTTATATTATTATTAATGATATCTTATTTTGTTAAATACGTTTCAATGTGTAAAATTATTTGTAAAAGATATTTTGGTCAAAAATATGAAAAATAGATTAAAGTGAAGCTTTCTTTTAATTTCAAGGAGAGAAGTGTATGTTTTTAAAATGGAGAGAAAGGGTGTGTAATTTAAATTTCTCCAATGAGAATGGAGTATATTTTATTTTATTCTTTTATCTTAAGATTAATTGAATAATTTATGAATCTTTTGTTTTTGTCAAAATATGATATCAAAAAGTGAACAGAATGAATAACTGCAGACAATGTTTACGGTTCTACAAAACTAATTACTCGTTTCCCTTTTTTCATATCACTCTAACCATCACACCATGATGGCTGGTTTCTGTTTCTCCAGATGGAAAAAGAAAAAGAAAATCAATTAAACATTCATGGTGCTATTAATGGTAGCTGGAACACAATGCACTACTTTCACAAGATACTGGAATGCACAATCCTCAATGTGTATGGTACAAGTCACAGTGAGCATTGTTTCATGATAAGAAAGGGTTGCAGTGTAGTTCAAATGAATGAAGACATGTTTGTTCTTTGTCCTTTTTATGCATCCAAAACAATGGATATTACATTCTATCCTTGGATATTATCTGTGCCTTGCTCCTACCTTTCTTTGCTTCTATTTTCTTCTACTGGTACTCTGCACCTAAATCACTATCCATTCATATCAATCAGCAAATGGTCTTGGGTGTTTGGTCCTTGAGGCACTGCAGAGAAACATGTAGCTTGGAAGGTAGGGAAATGAGGGAAGTCATTGGCAAGGTTAATATTATATGCTTGAGACATGTAAGTGCAGTCTCAGGAAAGAAAAAAAAGTCATGTTGAAACAGACAGCACTAGAGGACCAAGAACGAATTCAAGACTACTTGAGGTTCTTTCCTTTTGCCTTTTTCCTGTTTTCTTTTATAGTTCCTGCTTGGGTATGAATCCTCTGTCAGTTGAATTTTCAATTGACGAGGTCATGTGTGTATCACCATTAATTGAAGAAGTGAGACCCAATTCAATTAAGAGGATTCATTCCCTTCCTGCTTGGTGTTCTTCCCTCAATAACCAAACTTCAGACACCATAAAAAAAATTTCAATTTCCAGCACCAGCTATTCCCAATGCTGGGTGAAAAATAATTACGGCCATGCATAAGTAGAAGCTTGATCTGTGAAAAGTTGTGTTCTGTTTCTTACAACAATCCACATTCAACTTTGATGGCTTCCAATAGTTCAGGAGACACCGCCAGCTTTGCTACTCCCTCTTTACTCGACTTTTTATCATTTAATTCAGTGCTAGGTTTCTCTCCTGCCCCCCACCCCCGATAAAGAATAACTTTGCTTGGCTCCTGCGAGACTAGAATGGCACCAGTTGCTTGCTGAAAAATAATGGAAAACAAATCTCAGGACTTGAAGAGTAATGATTACCCAAGACACAAAAGAAGAATTCATAGAGGAAGAGATGTAAGAAAGGGAAGGAGCTTCAGCAAGTGCACCTCTAGCTTGAACACCACCTCCTGAACTGAGGTCCCTTTTGCCCTGCCTTTGACATTAACTATGGCAAGAGGGTGCTTCTGGAAGTGAGCCTTGATTGCTTTTGCAACACCAGTCACAGTATTGCTCTTTCCTGAGAAGACAATGTGGCAAATAGAACAAAAGATATGATATCCCTTCCAATTTGCATAATTTCATGCAGAAAGCAAGCATAATAAAATCAAGACTAGATAAAGTTATCAAACTGAAGCACTTTGCAAGATACCTAAACTGATAAATATGGAAGCAATACCTATGGCGAGGACAGGTCGCTTTGTCATCTTTAAGGCCTGCTTTCTTAAAATAAGTCTTTCTCTGTTGGAAAGATATATGGGTCTAGAAGGCAACTCATTTGAACCCCTATTTATCTCCGGAGCTGATGGTTCAAAATCACCATTTGATGATGTGTATGATGATTCCACTGCCTTGTTATTAGAGACATGAAGCCCAGTATCAATCACAGAATCACCCACTCCATCCAACTGAAATCCACACAACTTCCACTAAATCATAATTGAGGGGAGAATTGAAGTCGTTAGTTTAAATTTTGATCAGTCATAGACACAATGTTCTTGCCTGTGTTTCTTTAAAGATCAAAGGAGCAGTAGATACTGGTTCACCTTGACGAGTTACACCATCATCCATCAACTCAGCCTGCTGCTCCTGTATTGCTTGTTGGTTTTCATTAGAAGCTTCTTCTGGACAATTCATGTTTATGGAATTTGAACAAGCTTCACGTTCCTCTGTAGGCTTGAATCATGCCAAAAAATATTCCAAATGTCACTTTAGAGAAACATACCATAAACATAATTGAAATAATAATTCCTGCTAAATGTACCCTAAGAGATAACACTCATGTAGGTTTGCAATTTCATATTTCCTGTCTTCTTCATTACTATAATAAACTCTCTTGCATCATGTGTTAGGTAATTTACATTAGGACAAGGGTGTAGAATGTGTTCACCAACGTGAGAGGGAAAAAGAAAGTTTTGCATTATGCAGTGTTCTTTTAGATAACGGAAATTTTCCATGATTATAATCTTAAACTACAGAAAAGTATGAAAAAAGCATCTTTGGCACATGTATTGAGTTCAAATATAAAACATTCACTTATACGTATGACACAAAAAATGGATACAAATATTTAGAACAGACGTATTATAAACATATTTTAGTTCAGCTGTTGATCCTAAACATTTATAATGGACTGCATAGCCTTCATCCTCTTTCGACTAATGTATCAAAAATGCTAATCACATATTTGTAAGTTGGAATGGAGATTGTAAAGCATAATGAGATAGCTCACCAAGTCAAATCTCATCACTTCAGCTATCTGCTTACTTCTAGCCTCCTTATCTGTATCCTAGTCAAGTGAATAATCCACCAAATTTCGTAATTGAAATTGGGGGGAAAGGCATTTCAGGAACAACAACACTAATAATAATTATAAGATAACCACTCACCATTTTAAGTTTCAAGTCGTTTATGTTCTTATCTAGCTTCAAAACATGAAGCTTCAATGACTGCAAGAAAAAATGAAGAGAAAGGAATAAGGTAGTGATATACTTATAAGATTAGCAATCAATTCCTTTTACAAAAAAATAAATAAGTCGATTTCTTTTTCGTAGTAATAAATAAGTCAATTCATTTTTCAGAAAAATAAATAAATGATGCGGACAAACATCGACGACACAATGTAGTGGTCACTTGTCAAGCACTACTAACAGCCAACAAGTAACTCCATCAGTCTACCTAATAAATATTGGATGAGCTTTTGTTTTAAAGATTTTTTATTTTAAAATATTGGTATTTTTTAATTTATTATATTTTCATGATTGGAAGAGAAGGGGGGGGTTTTAAAATGGCTGAAGGACCAAAACACACAAATTGTTCTTTCTTTCTATCTCTTTTTAAGCTAGATTTTTGTGCTTCCAAAAAAAGAGCTGTTTTACAACGTAAGAAAAAAAAGCTGTTCAAGCATGTATTCCAAAAATTTTTACATTCAAACATAACGTATCTTTATTATTATAACAAGATATTTAAAGAAACCTATAATCAACCTATCCAAATTATCTTACATGCTCATAAAAATTGATCATATAAAAAAAAAAAATCCCAGTCAAACCAGCCTATAATCATCATCTTACATGTGGCTTACAAGGCAATGAAGAAAGCAAATTAGCCGACAGTCCTACATAAGTGCAAGTTAACAATGACAATTTTACCTCACGACGCTGTGCCTCTAAAGACCGCTTCATTGCTTCCTTTTTACTTAGAAGTGTTTTAGGCCTCAAACTAGCAGGCCTGCTGTAATTCTTTCCACGATACACTATGATGGCATTTCCCTTGTTCACTCTCTCTACTGCAATTAATATTCCACCACTTTCTGCCTCTAAGGTCTGAGCTATCTGATGGACAGCTTCCAGGCTTCCCTGTTTACATATTATTTTCACAAGTTCCCTATACTTCCAATGAAGATGCATATTTTCGACTGTTCCATCAAAAACCCCTCGTCTACCTGAGAATGAAGAGATGGTTTATCAGGAATAGATGTTTTCTTAAGTATTTTAAATAGCTCTGTAGGTCCTATTTATTTACCTCAAACATCATATTCTAAAGTTACCTAATAACAGGAAGGGCTTCATCTTCAAGCCAATCTTCCGCAACATGTATCTCTCTTCTTCAGTAATACCCTCTTTATCAATTTCTTGTTCTTGGGGAACCTTTGCATTCTCCAGCTCTGCTAGAAGTTTTTCAGCCTTTGCTTTCCTTTCTAATGCCTGTACGTGAGCAATACTGTCTGTAACCCCAAAAAATCATATGGAAAACAGTAACTTGAAGTTTGTTAACGAAACCATACCATTGACAATTTGATGCTAGTTCTTTTAATAGCTGACTCAGCCTCAGTCAACATTCCTCGTTCAACAATTGCTTTACTTTTCTGGAAGGTAATACTGTTTCCTTCAGAATCACACTCTACAGTTCCATGTTTCTGGTCTTGTGTGACTGTAACTGATGAACTGTTTTCAGCCTTCAGTTTGTATATTCCAATATTCCTCCGCTCTTCAATTGCTGAAGACACTGTAAGTGGCAAGAAGTCCTTTCCTCTGTATATAACAATGAATTCCTTATCCCGAGCAAGGAGAGATCCTCCAGTCAGATGCTGCAGAAAAGTAATCTTTTATTATACTGAAATGGAGATATAATTGCATCATATAAGAGTTTTTCTATTGAAACTAGATTATGTCTTACTTAAGCTCTATCAGCTGAGCTATCACATTTTCATAAAATTGATGAGATCTGTTCACTATTGCTGCAAAACCAGTGTTTAACTAGCTCCCCTAATAGTTGTGCCAGGTCATTAATGCAATTAAACTGATAATGAATCTTTGTGTTTTTCCCCGTTCAGGTGAGACCAAGAAAGAGAAAATAAGAAGCCAACTCTGTCAATTTTAAGCATGATTTAGGTCTGCCTTTCCTGCCCTCAGGACAGAGGTCAATCGCAATAAGGATCTTATCATACAACAACAACAATTGATCATTTTCCCACTATATGAGGTCAGCTACATGGATCAAGCGGCGTCATAGTGCCCTATCTCATGTAGATAACAATCTTATCATAGGATTCAATTATTTATTCTAAGCACAACAATTTAAATAAACATCACCCAACAATAACAATCTGCAGTAATCCCCCAGAAGTACTCAGAGCACTGCCGTGCAACTCATGGTCAACAATCATATGACTGCCCTACATCACTGACAACATCTTAAATAAGCACTCCTGGCCAATCAGTCAAAACTCAATACCACACTACGACCTCCTTAATATACACTAGCAGATTGACAAACATGTTAATGTGCCAATCAGTCTGCCTTGTTAACGGTCAAATAAGATTATAAATTGAACAGATTTATACAAATTTATTTTGTTACTTGCCACATGAAATGAAAAATGGGTTAAGTCATTTTTGACATTGCAGTTATGAATATGTGAGGTAGTTACTTAAATTAGTGCTTGTAAATATAAATAACTGGCAGAGACAAATTGCGAAATAAAAATTGTGCATAAATAAAAAGGAGCAGTTAAAATGGCCAATCCACATTATATAGTATATATAAGTTGTGAAATGGAGCATCAATCACCACAAGCCAGACGATGGCAATATCTGAATTCTAATCATAAAATTACATTTTGACAGATAAGTGGTATACAGGTTCCAGTAACATCTCAAGGTCTTTTTGTTGTTCTAGTCTGACTCACATCAATGAATCAGAGCTCCATGGCCATATATTTATAATCTCAATGAAACAGTCTACAAGGAAATGGACAAATGTATAAGTGGAAAATTTTCTTTTAAAAAATGAAATTAGTTAAAACTGTCCAGTTGTTATTTGGAACTTGCAAATAGAACAATTCAAATTATTAATTTCTTATAAGGCATATGCAACTTTCATTCACAGGTTGATTTGAAAGATCCAAGAACAAAATGGCAGAATGCAAACATATCTAGCTTTTGCTTTTGTCCAGTAATCCAGTATGTATAAATAGGAGAAAGCTGATTTATATTAAGGAGTGAAAGGTTCTTCATTGTAGCCACCAGCATGGGCATAAGAACGACACCAAATATTTGAATTTAATTATCAACCTTGGTGAAATATCGTTTCTAGCCATGTTCTCAAATTTTACAAACAGTTTTGATGAATAATAGTTAACTGAAGTAATGGCATTCACAGGCAACATCTAGCACAAAAAAGAACAAGAAGGCAGGATATACACTCTCATTTTAATATTTTATTTAATATTTAAACTGTAAGTGCTAAATTTCATAAATTCTGAAATTGTCAGCAATCAACAATAACAAACCTTCAACTCTTCAGCCATTATCTCACTATTAGTATTCTGCACACCTCTTTTTATAGCAATCTTAACAATCTCACATCTTTCCCATAGTTTAATAATTGCAGCAGCCAATCCTTGAAGTTTCCTGTTTCTACCTGCGAAACAAAAGGACAAAAAAAAGAGGCAATTAAACCCAATTTCAGTCACATAAGAAAAGTAGGCCAGACTCACCTAATGCAAAATGGCACGGTAATGGTTTGCCAAGTCTCCTCAACGTGGTCATTTCGTCATTTGTTAGCTTAGAATTCACACCATATGGAAGAAGCCGAAAAGGCTTTCTATATCCAGGAATCACAGCAGGAAGAAGATCAGCATCAACAGGTAAAGGGTCATATCCCCACCAATCCGTAAAACGTGGCCCAAGCCCAATTAACAACTGGTCAGCTTCTTCTGCAAGCTCAGCCTCACCCAGCAGTTGAAATCGTACTTTATTGGGACTGCCAACGCCTTTTATCAAAGCTGGTTTTCCTGTTTCGATGTTGGAACTTTGCCCAGCATTTGCAACTAAATTCATTTCAGATGGGTGGCTCTCTCTTTTATCAAAATTTTTATCATCACCATCATCCTCAAAATGTTGCAAAGCATCACCAGTGTTGTCATTTCTCAAAACTTCGTTTGATAGGAAGTAAGGGTACTTATAATCAGCCCCTCTGTACAATATTATCTTACCTCCAGATCTCCAAACAACAAGACCTCCAGTTTTTCTCTAACAATGTCAAAAGAGAGAAAATGGTTATAATTAGATAATTGTATGTGAAGCACCAAAACAAAAGAACCAAGTCCTTGTCCACAAGGTTGGGTCGGTTAAATGGATCAAACATATCTTGTAAACCATGTATGTAGTTGGCAAATCATTTAAATATAAATCCTTCTTAATTGTATAACAGGCAACAAAATAAGATTGTATAAAAAAAAAGTTCAAAAAAAGGCTAAAATGAACTTCTGCAATTGACTTTTATTTAAAGGGGCTCCTTGCATTTTAACCAAGTTTTGTTTTATTCTTTTTTTAAAAAAAAATAATAATGGTTTGGTAATATCTCTCCCATAGTTCTTTTTAATAAAATTTCGAATGAAGGAAAAACTTGCCCAGTTCAGGGTTAGAAGGATCAACATGCCCTTTGTAGTACTTACAAATGACTATTTCTCCCCGAAGCTGATTCCAATTCTCACATTGTTAACTCAATTTCATTGATTAGCATCCATTATCCTATTCAAGCAATTGAAATCAAACAAAGGAAACTTTCTTTTTCTTTCCCACTTATGATCAAAACAACAGTTTGTGACTAAGAATCATGTTAAGATATAACTGAACCTAAATTTGTCAAAACACGTTGAAACAAATCCAAACATGCCAGAAGCACCTTTATACCTCCAACAAGTCATGAGTCCTCTTCATGTTCAACCTGCAGATATCCTCACAAGCGAGCCTCACGACCTCGGAGCGCCTCCACCTCTCGTGTATCCCGTTCACGATCCCTTCCGTGATCCCGGCCTTCCCAATCTTCAGCTTCTGCTTCATCCCCAGCCCCGCCGTCGTCAGCCTCCGAATCTCCGCGTCGGATAGGCTCAGCTCCGCCAGCGTCGGCGCCCTCTCGCGCTCTGCCGCCGCCCTCTTCTTCTCCTTCTCCTTCTTCGCCAGCTCGTTCTGCCTCAGCAGGGCGGTTCCGGTGCCAGGGACCGGGACCGGGTTTTCCGGCGTGCTCCAGCTTGGATCGATGGTGTGGCCGACGCGGTATTTGGGGAGGCGGTGCGGGAGGGGGACGAAAATCTCGCCGGCGGTGGCGCCGGATGGAGTTGGGGGTTCGGGCAAGGAGGGGGTTTGGTCGGCGAAGCCGAGGGAGCGGAGCTTGTCGGCGATTCGTTGGATTGCAGACGTTGGGAGGGTTTGGGCGTCGGGTGCGGGCGCGGGTTTGGAGCTCCGAACGATGAATTTGGGTTTGCGGATTGGTGTTCGGTGGGTTGGGATAGGAAAGAAGAAGGAAGAGAAAGGGGAAGGGGAAGGGGAAGGGGAAGGAAGGAGAGTGTGGAAGTGGGAGTGAGTTTGCGGTGGAAGCAGCATTTGCAATTCACTTCTTGTTCATTGGATAAGATAGATTGGAGATAAGTCACTGAACTTGCAGTTGCAAGATATTTTAGTGTGTAAAAATGTCACAGCTTGACGTATACCCCGAATGATCAAAGCATTATTATAAGCATGCAGGGGGAGGAGTTTCTCATATCTTCTGTTCGGATGATAATTTTTTTTTCTTTTACTGCGATCTTTTCCTTTTCTTTGGATAAATTGACAAACAGTAAAATAAAATAAAATATGAAAATCCACATTTAACCTATTAGTTCCTCAGCATTTGATTGAGTGGCATCCAGTGGCTGAGCCAGAAATTTAGAGGGAGGGGTCAAACTAAATTCATGTAATATAAAATAAAAATATAATTAATTGTCGTATAGAAGTATAGCATATAAAATTGCTAGCAAAATATAAATTTTTCAATGTACAACTCTTCCAATTCTGAAAGGAGGTGGTTGAATAGATTGCTCGATAAATTGTAATATGGATTGTTCAACAATATTTTTAAAATTACTCATTAAATTCAAAATAACTGGACTATAGTTTGGTTAATCATATATCTTCTCTTTTCTCTTAAATAATAGTCAATTTTATGAAAAATATCATTAGGACTTTAGGCCTCAATTTTCGAAGGCCTTAGATTTTTACGCAAAAATGATTTTTACTAAAATGCAAGTTTGGAAGTTTATGGCCTTTTATTTTACTCTAAAATGACATTTAAGATTAATGGTAATCTTTCATAGGCTATCATGTCTTTTTCATGAAAAATAAAGTTTAATGTTAATATGCAATTTTCGAAGGCACTAAATCTTCACTCAAAAATGATTTTTGCTAAAATACAAGTTCCAAAGCCTATGACCTTCTATTTTACTCTAAAAATGATATATAAGATTAATGGTAATCTTTCCTAGGCTATAGAATTTAATATGTTTATATATTCCTCAAACTTAGCCTATAAATAGTGTTTTGTGTACTCAATATATTACACATCTCTAAGAATTAGAATAATATCACTCCATCATTTTTTTCTCAATATCTCTTCTATTACTTTTCTTTGGCAGTACTTTTTTCATTAGTTTTATAACACATTATCAGCACAAAGCTCTTTTCTTTAAATCAATTCTCTAAGGTAGCAATTTCCTTTTCATTTTTTTTTTTCATATCAATGTAAGCTAATTCGACTTAGGAGTATGGAGAGTGAGGAGGAGAATAAACACTGAGGAAAATGGTGAGAATGAGGGTGCTAAGGGGGAGAGTGGGGGTGGGCTTGCACCCGGTGATAAGGAGGGGGATGATAGGATGTGGTGATGTAGGGAGGAGTTTTGAAAGATGTCAAGAAGGGTACTAAGATTGGGGAGGGGAGGAAGACGGATGTTTCATTTAGGGACAAGCTTATGGGAGGAGCTGCACTAGCTAAAGCATTGGCTTATGAGGACGTGGTAGTGCAGAAGATGGTGGTGGTGCAGAGGATGGATGGCAAAGGGAAGACCTTTGGGGTTACATTCCATGAGAATGTGGTGGCGGAGCTATCAAAGCCATGACACGAGGCATTGGTGATCAAATGCCTGGGCAAGAATTTGAGTTACACCGCCATGAGAATTGGCTTGCATTCAATTTGGCGACTGAATTGCCGAACGTCCAAAAATGGTTATTTCATGGTTAAGGGGCCACTTTCTGCCAGGGTGGGCTCATGGTTTCCAAGCCCCTCTTGATGCTTGCGCTCTATTGGACTAGGGTGCTATTGCGTGTAAATTCACTATGATCACCCATTTTTCTAAGTACCTTATAAAGGGTCATGATGGAAGAAAAAAGAAAAAGAGAGAGAGGCACTGCAATGTGTATAGCGCATTGCAGCGGCACAGAACGAAGTTGTGCTGTAATGGCATGACTGTTATAGAAACCAAGTCTCATATCACTTAAGCTGCTTGGGGAGGAGGTTCTTCTCCCCCTATAAATAGAGACCCCAGTTAGAGCTTTAGTTGCTAATTTCTCTTAGAGCTTATGAGATTTCACCCAGTGTTGAGACTTCTATTTCTAGTATCATTTTTGAGAAGAAACAGTGCCTCCACCTTGGATGCCAATGTTACGCTCAGTCGTTGTCCTTTTTATTTTAGAGACTCTCTTTGCATTTATTAATAAAAATTAAAATCAATTAATGTTAATGGTATTCTTCATTAGGACAAAAATATCCATTTCATTTTAAAATATGAAAAATGTGAATAAGTGTATCTTCGATTTATTACATACTTTCAATTAAATATTAACATATTTTATTTAAATTAGTTTTTATTAATTTTATATATATATATATATAATTAAATTAATTATAATTAAATAATAATAATAATAAGATAAAATAATTTTTTATTTTTTTCTCAGTATTTTTTTTTCTATTTATGCAAACACATTTTATATAAGTGACTTTTTACGTCCTTTCATATTTATTACATCCAAACAGTTTAACAACTTATTATGAAAATAAGTACTTCTAGCAATGCACCTAAACGCAAAACAATTTTCTGCTTCTAGAGAAGTACTTTTATTATAAGCGCAAATAAATGCACCCAATGTCAATCTCATTCTTTCCTTTTGCTACTCCTTGAAATTTCTGTGCAACCATCCGTTTGAATTAATCAACCTAGTTAACATGAATATAAGTATTTTGTTCATTGGTTTCCATGGTTTTAACTTTTAGATAGAGTTCAGAAGGGGCTTTCTTTCCGAAATCAAGTAATCAATATTATCTAAAGGCAGGCAGGAATGTGCTATCATTTAGTGATGTACTACCTAACCAGGGCAGTGGCATCCTGCACTTTTACTTGACAACTTTTGATCAAAAAGACAAAAATGCATTAAAAGACCAAAGAGCTTCATTCACAGTCAGTGAATACCCTCTTGGAACCCGCAGCATGATGGACCCAGAGAATCCAAATGTTCAAAAATTACTCCAAGGATGTATTTGCCAGTTGAATTTTGAAGGAGAAAGAAATATTTTGAGGGGCTTAGTCATGGTTTTTAAGGTTTAGGGCTCTGCAGTTGTATGTAGCTATGGAGGCAATATCAATTTTCAGAAAGATTCTCACATTGTGTTATAAGCCAAAACATGGTTAGAACCACAAAATTAAATTCAACACAGAATGTTCTAAATCCTATTGCCTCAAGTTGTTCCGGAATCCTATGCCTATAAAGGATTGCACCAAATGAGAGAGCTAAAGAAAGTCATCATACCGGACAACATGCTTCCCTTTTCAATTCTATTAGCAAACTTGATAGACATTCTGTATCTGTCAAGTAAATTTTTTTATTCTTAAACTAGCGGACTGCAGGCACAAATCTGAACTGTTAAGCATTGTGGGTGAAGCAGGATTGGAGCAGACTAAACAAGAGAGAAATCAAGAAAATAAGGATTGTATTATTCAGAATGTGCTCATAAAGTACAAAGATGATAATTCTATTTATAAGCTAAAAATAACATAAAGATAAACTTAACAGATAGGATAAGTATCTTAACAGATAAAATAGATAAATATCCCAACAGATAAATCAGTTTAAGATAGATATAATAATATCTAGATTTATTCTCAACACCCTCCCTCAAGCTAAAGCTCATTGAGCTTTAAGCTTGTTACAAAACGACAGTGGTGTCTGCATGAAAGTAGGAACATCAATGAGAGTCTGCACGGAACCATGAGCAGCAACGATCTATGGTTGAGAGGAACCAGCGGAGGCAACAGTGGCTGGGCGGAACCAGCTGAAGCCAACGATATGTGGCTAAACGGAACCAACGAAGGCAACGGTAACTGGTTCCATCCTGCGAAGGCAACAATATGTGGCTGGGCAGAACCAGCAAGGCAACAAGTAGCTGGGCAGAACCAGCGAAGTTAATGAGTGGCTGGGCGAAACCAACGAAGGTAATCAGTGGTTAGCCAAAACCAGCTCAAGGTAACGGTGACTGGCCAGGCAGAACCAGCTGAAGGCAATGGTGGCTGGACTAAACTAGCTAAAGGCAACAATGACTGGGTGGAACCAGCTGAAGGTAATGAGTGGTTGGGCGAAACTAGCTGAAGGTAACGGTGGCTGGGCAGAACCAGCTGAAGGCATCGGTGGCTGGGCGAAACTAGCTGAAGGCAACAGTGACTAGGTGGAACCAGCTGAAGGCAACACTGATTGGACGAAACCAGCTAAAGGCAACGGTGGCTAGGCGGAACCAGCTGAAGGTAGACAACATTAGTGTTACCCGAGCGACAACATTTGGTAGCGCGTGGAGATTGTATGTCAGTAAATCTGAGATTTAAGAGATGGTAGTGAAGAATATATATTTGTGGAGAGTGAAATGTAGAGAACAAAAAGCCTAAGCTCTGAAGTAGCGGAAGCGCCAATAGGATTCAAGGTGGGAACCATCGCTTTGATACCATGTTAAGCATCGTGGGTGAAGGGAGATTGTAGCACATTAGACAAGAGAGAAATCAAGAAAATAAGGATTGTAGCACATCAAAAAATGTTGCAACACAGCTCAACTATTTTAGAGCAGTCTGCAGAATACTGTACTTTTTTTTTTCAGAAAGGCAAATATTATAAAGAATCTGCTTTTCTGTTTCCTCTGTTGATAAGTAGGTCTGGGAATTTGACAAGTCTTCCTCTGTATTTCAGCTAAACTTAGTTGATGAAAAGTCCAAAGAAGCCGAATTTGGAAGAAATGCCTAGTTTTCCAAGGATCCAGGGATGAAAGGTAATTGGCCTCATATCAAAGAATATAAAATCATTTATTCTTTCATTAGCCTAGCCACTAGTTGCAACCATTCAATTCCCACCTTTCTCTCCTCGTTATAAATGAGGATTCATTCCTTTTGTTTTATATATATAATGTTAACAGGCTGGCCTAAAGATCACAGCTTTCAAGTCTACGAATTAGAAGCTGAGAATATATTCTTAATTGATGATTTTGGCGGTCCACGACCTCTCTCAGTGAAGAGTTCCTACATTGGAAAGGGCATTGATACAGTATGACAAAGGGGAGGAAAAATTTGTACTGCCGAAAGTGTTAAATATTAATAAAATGAGTGTCATTTGACACGTGCTTGTTTCTATGTTTTGCTCGTTCATATTCGCTTCCCAACATGGTTCTATAATCTAGAGGAACAATGGTGAATTATCTTCTAATTGTCATTCCTGTCGATATCTGTAAATGGACATACGAATATGATGTATTGGTATTCGGAGTAATTTATTTGTAATTAACATGCATACCATTATATCCCGTTTAATTACCCCAAGAGGGAAAGATGAAGACAATGTGTCGTTGTGACAACATGTGTTGCCTGCAAAACCGCAGGTACTTGATACATTGACTTGTGTTGATTGTAGCTTCAACCGTAGCACTTATTCTATTGAAGTTTCAGTACAACCAATTATGATTTTTCTTCTACAAAATGCCTTTTTGTAAGGACTTATTCCATAACTTGAGACTGAAAAAATATAATTTCAAAATCTTCTGTTCTTATGTTTCTCTCACTCTTCTCTTCTGTCTCTCCCTCCACTTTATTGTATTAGGTAATAGTTTTTCTGTCAACACCAAGTTTTTAATAGTTTATACACCAAAAGCATTAATACTGCCACAGCCACAGTTACCGAGACAAGCATAAACAGAAAGCTAAAATAATTTGAAGAGGAAGAATATAGCATAAAGAAAATTACCAGGAAGCAAGCATATGTATTTTTTGCTGTTTTATCACCAATAAGCATTGAGTCATATTGAGAAGAGTTTCAAGCATTCTCTACCTTTGATTAAACCTGAGCAAGCCCTCTGATATACCTTTCTCAAAAGCATTGAACCTAAACCCTAGCATCAAATTGGATTCTCATTGGAGAGACCTGCGGAAATGGAGAACGAATCAATGCCATTCTATTGATTGAAAGAAGATGCCCAAGAGTTCAAACAATTGAAGTGCTTCTTCCTTAGCATTCAATTGAGAACTCATTGGAGACCTTTGGAAACGTAGAAGGAATTGATGTCATTCTATTGATTGAAAGAAGAAATCCAACGACCTGAAACTAACAATCAAAGTACTTCTTCTCTATACTGTCCCTAGATCTCTCTTTGTATCCAACTATACCCTGAAGGTTTTTTCATTCCCCTTTCACTCATCAACTTCTTAACCTCTTCTACACGCTCCCATTTATCCTTCGATGCATAAGTGTTTGCCAGAAGCACATAATTTCCCGAATCCTTGGGGTCAATCTCGAAGAGATGTCTGGCAACTGTCTCACCCAATTCCACGTTGCCATAAACCCTGCAAGCTGCTAATAAAGAACCCCAAGTTGTTGCATCAGCACTAGTTGCATTATCCTTTATGAGACTGTAAGCCCTTTCCAGTTGCCCAGCCCTCCCAAGCAGATCAACCATGCAAGCATAGTGCTCAGGTAAGGGCCGAATACCAAATACCCCTGTCATAATCTTAAAATACCAACAACCTTCTTCAATGAGACCTGAATAACTACATGCACTGAGGACACCAATGAATGTAATTTGGTTTGGCTGTAATCCTTCCTTTTGCATCTTTACAAAAAGATCCATAGCCTCTTGTGATTTCCCATGCTCGGCAAAGCCTATGATCATTGAACTGTAAGTACAAACATCTCTGTATTTCATTCTACTAAATTCCCTCCATGCTAAATTTATGTTTCCACATTTTGAATGCACGTGGATCAATGCATTGGATACAATATGCGTCCTATCTGAGACGAAAGAACAAATGTTGCCAACCCAACCAAACAAAAGCATAAAGGTTAGTGCCGAGAAATTTCAACTAAAGAGATTGGGTTGAATTGACAAAATAATAATAAAGCACAGAAAACCGATTAATAATGGGAGGCTTACCACAGCAACCCTCGTCGAGATGCTCAGCTAATGCACTTGACATTCTAATATCCCTAAGCTGTGCACAAGCTGATAAAGCACCCACCATTGCCACCTCAGTGATTTTAATCTTTGCTTGCCTCATTTCCTCATACATGTCAATAGCTTCCTCTGCATATCCATTTTGAGCATAACAAGCCAGCATTGCTGCACATGCTGACGCCTCATATGGCATTGGTATCCCATCAAACACCCTTCTGGCTTCACACACATTACCAACCTTCCCATAACCCGCGACCATCGCAACCCAAGCGACCACACCCTTGTCGTCCTCATCCATGGCATCATACAATTCCTTGGCTGCTTTCATTTCTCCATTATTTGCATACCCAGCGACCATAGTAGTCCATGTAAAAGAATTCCTCTCCCCCATTTTATTGAACAGCAACCTTGCATCAACCATCATCCGTGCCTTGGCATACCCACGGATCATTGCCGTCCATGCAACCACATCTCTATCTCGCATCCCATCAAATACCTCCCTTGCATCAAACACACCGCCGAACTTTGCGTACATGTCAAGCAGCGCAGTTTGCACAAACTTGTTCCCCGCAAAACCTAACGGCACCGCCCTCGCGTGCACCTGTTTTCCTTCGAACACGGCGAGGGTGCGCCCACATGCATTGAGGACCGAGGAGAAGGTGAATCCAGATGGCAAGACCCCATTTTGGTGCATTCTAGCATATGTAGAGATGCAATGGCGAAACTGAGAATGGGACAGGAATGCACGAACAAGGGAGGTCCAAAGGAAGCAATTGTGGCAGCTCGGCATTGTATCAAACAGTTGGTGGGCATAGCAATGGTTGGAATTTTCAACCCTTAAGCTGGAGAACCCTGAGAAATAAACGACCCAAAGAAGTGATTGTAATGACTGGGTCGGCGATTGAGGAGTTTGAGAGAGAGGGCTTGGCTTTGTTTGAGATGAGCAATGGTTGTGGCAGCGTTGAGGAAGCGTTTGGGGTTTGGGTTTGGGTTTGGGAGGGTGATGAAGTGGTTCTGGTGTTGAACTTCATGCATGAATAACAAATTAGTAGTAGATTAAAGATAGAGAGCACTGGTATTTATCGTCATATATTATTGATCAAAGAAGGTTTCTCGTCCAGTGCACAATCAACGATAACAGTAGGAATATAAAACATGTAATTTAGTATAGTTATCAGAAAGACACCAGTGAAAATAATAAATTAATGAATTAAATGTTATAGGCTATTTATAACTAAGAACTCACCTTAGATTAAAGCAATAAATTAATGGTTTAGATTAATATTGAATAAATATTATATATTTATTAAATAATTTTATCACTTTTAAAATTAAGAATACTAACTATCAAAAGAAATTTGTCCATATAATTCTTCCTCCCTTTTTTTCGTCAGCTTGCCATCTCTTTCCACCGCCCACCACCCTCATATCTACGTCCATCGCCTACCAGACTTCGTAGTTAAATAAAGAATTTAGTTCTATTGTTTGCTTTTTCTTTTTCTTTCTTTATTTTTTTCCCTTAGGAGGATAAAAGAAAATTTACTCCGTTAACAGGATAAGTAATTTTCAGCATTTGGTTCAGTTCTAGCATACCAAATTTTTTAGCATAACTATTACCGTCGTAGCGACTATCGAGATAAGTCACTATAGCAAGAACACGTTCTTTTGTGGAGGAGAATTTTCATTGTTTTTTTAAAAAAAAAAAAAAAAA
>QANU01036499.1:8042-26044 GCA_003254905.1 Nissolia schottii | reverse complement strand
TTTTGGGGAATGGTTCTCCCAAGGACTTATGCCCGTTACAATGGTGCTCTCGTTGAGAGCCGGCCAAACGGAGAGGGCTACCTACGGAGGGTTCTGACCGGAGGGGCTGACCAGCAAGAGGCTGAGTGAAGCGCCGAGTGAAGTACCGTAGAGTGGAGCTGCCGGGACGTCGGCTCTCGAAGGGGAGTGTATTGTAACGAGTCCCACATCGGGTGGGTTTCCTTGAAAGAGGGGCCTTATAAGGCCTTGGGCTCTCCATCCCTAATAGCTAGCTTTTGGGGAATGGTTCTCCCAAGGACTTATGCCTGTTACACTTATTCTTTAAGGCATTCTATATAAATAGGAAAACTTATAACTCGTACATAGAGACAACATAGGTCAAAAATTAAAGAGAAGCAACCCTAGGAGAGCCAAACGACGAGTAAAGACTCTGTTGATCACTCCAATCAATTGCAAGTATAATGTCATTGACTTTTCTATCACGTTTCTTCCAATTATTTTATCTATCCTTGTATATTCTTCTTCTTCAATGAACTAATTCTTCTAGTTAAGGCATAAACGGATGTTCTCCGTAACGTGTTGTAACATTAATTGTTTCTATCCAATTCAAGGTTTATTTTCAATTAACATTTGTCTTTCTAATATGATTGCAACTGTTTTATGCATGATCACCATAGGATTGCTATGTTTTCTTGCATGATACTCGAGAGAAAGATTGTGAGAAAGGACATGGTTAGAAAAACCAACCATAGGTTGAGTGAAACTCCGAAAGGAATAAAAGCGATATGTGTGGTCACATGTGGGGTAAAAGTTAGGGTAATCAACCTTTGGATAGGTTTAGACTTTGCTAAGAGATTAGGGGGTAAATCTAGGATAAGAGAGAGGCTTGTAGTGAGTAACTTCAACTATTAACCTATGAATTGAACTGAGAATTAGGTAGATAATTAATTAGCAACTGAGTTAGGAGAATTGGAAGTCGTGCACCCTAATGTCTTCTCATCTGATTTCTTCCAGTAATTTTAATTGCTATTTAATTGTTTTTATTTATTTTCTTCAATTAATCAATAACAAAATCCCAAAAACAATCTGCACAAACAACCGTAATTGTTCCTGATTTGCAAGCTTGGCTAGTTACTCAATCGCCGTGGACACTACAACTTGAATATCAAAATGACTCACTTATTAATTACCGCAACTAGTACACTTACTAACAATAAGCGTATCGACCTTAGTGAGGAAAAAGAATACCCAACAAATATACTTTCAGGGATAAGCCAAGTCAAACACACCCAACAAAGACTTCACAACCAAAAACATTACCAAAAATCCCCTCCCTAAACTGAACCTGAAGCCCAAATTCCTATGACAAGCAAATATTTCTCATCGTCCAATACATATCTCTTTGGGCAAAATACTCTTGTGATCATGTAATTTTACCCATTTATTCAATTTGGTCTTGCATTTTTTTTTAAAATTTTAATTTGGTTCTCTATTTATAAACTATTAGTCACTTAGTTCTCTGTTGGTCCCGTATTTCTTCCACTTATGAATGATGTTAAAGTGGCAATTAGCGGCGCCAATGTGGTTGTTAAAGGTGCCGTGTTGTGTTGGTGCCTGGGATTTTTTTTTTCTTCCTTTTTTTTAATAACTTTTTCTTCGGTTTACTCAAAACAACATTGTTTTGGTTTGGATCATTACCTTTATAAAGAAAAATTGTTTTTTTATAGCATCAAAATGACACAATTTTTGCTATTTAATGACCATGTCAGCACCATGTGTGGGTTAAAAAAATTAGGGAACTAACAGAGGACTAAAGTGGCCAGTAATTTATAAATAGATGATAAAATTGAACTTTTTGAAAAATACAAGGACAAATTAAATATATGAGTTTAATAAAAGAGGATTTTAGCCAACTTCTTTGTATTAAAGGTTTAATAAAATTATAATTAAACATAATTTCTTCTAATTATGCTTTTAGTCCTCCATAACTTTTGAATTTTTTGTTTTACCCTTCATAAATTTTTCTTTTGGAAATCGTCCTTCATAAATCTTTTGTTAGGCTTTAATCTCTGACATCCACTTGGATTATTAGTTGTTGACGTGACAGTTAACTTAATCACGTGGCAATCACGTGCCATGCACATGACATAAGATTAATTTAGTTTTTAGTCTCTCATAAATCGCGAATTTTGTTTTTTTACTTGTCATAAAATTTTTGTTCCCTCATAAATGTTTTCATTAGAAAATCTTCCTTATAATTTTTTTTGTTAGGTTTTAGTCTATGTCATCCTCCATTTGGGCTGCTAACTGCTAACTTGACAGTTAACTTGGTCATGGAGCAAACACATGTCATGTATATGACCACTAAACCTAAACCTTGACTTGACTCGCCTAATTAATGTCCTACTCGTGACCAGTGATCCATGATCCTAAATTAAAAATATCATCATCATCATGAACCTTAACGGTGAAGATGAGGGTTAGCGACAAGTTAGGTGTGAGTGGGGAAGAGCCATGGTGGTGAAGTGGGAAAGAAGGGGAGCAGAGAGAGAGTGGGAGGGGACAAGAGAGAGATAGGTCTTTAAAAAATAATAATTCAACCCAGTTAAGGTTTCAGTTGGTCGATTTGAATAATGAGTCAGTTGCGTTTACCGCGTTACCAAATTAATTTTCATGCTAGTAGTTAACGCTCAAATGGAGGATGATAGAGACTAAAACTTAATAAAAAATTTGTGAGGAACAATTTCCTAACAGAAATATTTATAAGGAACAATTTCCTAACAAAAATTTATGAAAGGGTAAAAAATAAAATTTGTGATTAATGAGGGACTAAAAATTGAATTAATCCATGTGTATGCCACGTGATTGCCACGTGACCAAGTTAACCATTACTTCAACAGTTAATGGTTCAAATGAATGTCAGGAACTAAAATCTAACAAAAATATTTATGAGGACGATTTCTTAACAAAAAATTTATGAGGAGTAAAATATTAAATTTGCAATTTATGATGGATTAAAAACATAATTAACTTTTTCGTAACGTTGTTTTTCTTTATTCCTGTAAGGAAGATCCATGGGACAAGAAAAGCTTGATCCTCTTATCGAATCAATAGTTTTTCCTGAAAATACGTACAGATTTTGTTTCTTACATCACTAGGAATTAGTAATTAATTAGTAATTGGACATACACACTTGGATCTTGGATTCTTAACTCATAATTGATGTGAACATCTATTATGCTAGCTATACAGAAAAGCAATTTGGTTTATTGTATCATATATTTCGAAAGCAACAAGTCCCTAGCAAACAAGCGGGGATGACAATTTATAGTTTGGAGAAATGCTTAAAAACATAATCAAATATTCAATTGATAAGGATTGCGGTTCATAATTAATTAGTTCAATTTGGTAAATTTGTATTAAACCTCGAATAATTCATAATTTAATCGTAAAATATTTGAACCGAAAATATGAGCGGTTCATGATTTAACTGTTCAAGTGGAGAATTTGGTCGGGTTTTTAAAACATTAATTTAGTAATTAGATGTGCTAATATTTTTGGCATTATTTCGATTGAACCACTAACATCTAGGTTCTATTACCAAGAACCTGACTAACTCAGCAGAACCTGAGTGAGGTCTCTTAAAGAGGATAGAGGTCTACCAACGAAGATTTGTTTTTGGCATTATCTATATAATAAGATAAGGAGATTTTTCTATTTTGGTGTCCAATGATTTTGTTTTTACTCTTTTGTAACTAACTTTTATTTCTTTTAATTTTTTTTAAAAAAATAACTATCTACTTTCATCTCTTATTCCAACCAACATTTTTTTTATCTATATTCCAACCTACATTTTTTTTTTTATCTATTCTTGATTATTCTCCCCTTTTCTTTAACAATTTTATATTTCATCATTTATTTACCATCCATAAATAATTTAGAATTGCATGGACAAAGTATCTGCAACCCCACTAAGGCAAATAATAAGATAAAATTTTCACTTAAAGTAACTCGTTGCTTGGTACTCTACTAAAGAATAATCATTTGTTAGGTTTGTGCTTTTGTTTTCTGTTTTCAGACTGTTTTATGTTTTTTCAGGATTTTGTAAAGGAAATAATTAGTGCAAAATGAAAATGTAAACAAGAAATCAAATTTTTTTGTTTTCATTATTTCTTTCACAAAATCATGAAAAATAAAAAATAAACTAAAAACAGAAAATAAACACAAGCAACATAAACATAATTCAAATTAATTATTGGTCACCAATGGGGGTTTGTCCAAGTGGTAAGCGGCTTGGTATCGCTTAAGCAAGGTCTCGAGTTTGAGACCTGCTGAACGCAGTTATCCCCGCTGGGAGACTCACCCGCCATAGCCAGGTGCGCAACGCCAAGGCTAAGACCTTGGATACCGGGCAAGCAATCTAAAAAAAAAATTTAATTATTGGTCTTTTATTAATAAACAATTCAAATTGATCATTAATAAAAATAAAAATAGGATAAATTGGTCCTTAAAAATAGGATAAATAGAAAGCTGGAGCTGACTGGTCTGAGTTAGCATGGGGAGTTTTCTTTTTCTTTTTTTTTCCCTTAAAAACATTGTTTTAATATTCATTTTCCAAAAATGTTCCTAAAAAATATTATTTTTGCCATTTTAAAAAAATTTAAAGAAAGAAGAAAATAATATTTTGGAAAAAATATTTTTTTAAAACCATTTTTTTCTTTCAAATATTTCTATAGAAAACTAATTAAAAAGGATAAAGTAATAATGTTATATTATATTACATTAAAAACTCTAAATTTGGAAACGCAAAATGAAAAGTTTCAAAAAAATTTGGAGGACTTGTAAAACCCTTCAAAACCCTTTTCTCTTGTAAATAAAACTCCAAAGTATAATAAAACCCTCTAAAACGTTTTTTTACCATCCTAAATTCTTATTTTCTTTTCTCTCTCTTTGTTTTTTTTTCGTTTTGGATTTTTGTTTTCTGTCTTTTATTCTCAATGCCGTTGATGCCCCGAGCGAACTAATTTATATTTTTAAATTTTTTTTTTATTAAGTCCCAAAAGTGAGACGCTTCGTTATAAAAGAAACCACAATAGCCTGCAGCCCCAACTACATCCAAATCAAACATACCTCTCTAATCATTTCAATTCAATTAACTATCTAAAATGGATTTAGTTCCAAATAGCTTAAACACCACCACCGTTGCAATTTCACTCATTTCTCTACTAATATTCCTAGCATGTTATCTATTTCTCTTCGGTTCCTCATACAAAGTCGGTCATGGTAGAGAACCTCCCATGGCAAAGGGTGCATGGCCTATAATAGGCCACCTCATGCTGTTGGGTGGGACCCCAACGCCTCACAAGACTTTGGGCGCCTTGGCTGAAAACTACGGACCCCTTTTCACCATCAAGCTTGGTTCGAAACGCGCTTTGGTACTATGCAATTGGGAAATGGCCAAGGAATGTTACACCAAAAACGACATGGTCGTTTCGTCTCGGTCCAAGCTCGTCGCGATTGAACACGTGGCGTACAACCAAGCCAATTTCGGATTCGCACCCTACGGCCCGTTTTGGCGCGAGATCCGCAAGATTGTTACCATGTCCCTTTCCAATCGCCACGTAGAGCTACAAAGCCGTGTTCGGGTCACCGAAGTTAAAACTTGCATTAAGGAGCTCTATGATGTTTGGTCCACCAAAAAGAATGAGTCTGGCTATGTGTTGGTGGAGATGAAGCAGTGGTTCACTGAACTGGTATTCAACTACTCTCTCCTTTTATTTTTAAGCGTTCATTTACTTTTTCTTCGATTCAATGGTAAGAGAGGAATTAACGTTCATATTAATATTTAGGGAAGAACTAAAAGTTTAAAAAAAAAAAACTTAGACAATTAATATTAGAGAAATTTGTTGTGGACAACTAAAAATTTGTCATCTTTTTTTTTTTTTTTTTCTTTCTTATTTTTTATCTCTTCTTCCCTAATCTCCAATCTTTTTTTTTCTCGTTTCCATTTTATTTTTTATGAATCCAAGAGTTTTCATTTTTATTTTCATCATATTAGTTGTTTTTGGTTTTTCAAATGTTTGTGCCTATGTGTAGAAAAGTTTGTGCGTGTTCAAAAGTTTATGCATGTCTGGTTGGTCAAAAGGTTGTACATGTGTATAAAAAAATTTGTGCACGTGAACACAAAAGTTTTTTTCTTCATCTTCGTTTTCGTTTACGTTTTCGTCATATTTTTAGTTTTTGGTTGTTAAAAAGTTTGTGCACCTCAGATCAAAGGTTTGTGCATATGCTTTAAAATGTTTGTGTATGATAGAGAGTGAGTCCAAGTGTGTGAGGAGATGAAGAGAGGGTGCGACAATCACATTCCGTTATTTAATGCGTTGCATATCCGATTTGATTTGATTTCGTATTTGAAAAATTTGTGCTTGTGTGTAAAAAAAGTTTATGCATGTGTATGCAAAAGTTTGTGCACTCGGCGTCACTATGTAGACCATGGGATGACAACATGATTAATAGCATTCGAGTTGTACACCTAACATTACTCTTAATTATTAATGTGAAATAATTGAATTTTCTTCCGTATGTGTATCCTATACCTTTATCATTAAATACTGTTGACTTAAATTTTTTAGTTTAATTGTTATGTACAGACAATATAAAGTTTTTTTTAATAATAAGATTCAATTAAATTTTATCATATAAGCAAAAATAATTACTTTTTCACCTATTAATTACTTAAAAATTCATGCACATGAAATTGCTTGATTTGACGATCGTGTAAAATAATTTTATGCTATCAATCTATAACAAGTAATCTGTCATGCCCCAACTTAAGACGTGACTGCACATAGGACTACTAGCTACTACCCTACGGAAGCTCTGACTTGGCATACTAACGTACATGAAATGCTCATAAATGAATAACTTTACTTCATAATAAATAAATGATTTCATTAAATAACTGGTTTCATTAAATAATAACTGACTTTACATGAAATATTGAAAATGTTGTTCTAAAAATATAACTAAAGACATGAAAGCTAAGTGGGGGATCCTTCCCTAGGTATTTGGAGTATAACTACTAATGACTTTGGTAGACCCAACTGCAAAGCGGAGCTTACCACTGACGTTGAATCCTAACTTCTATTGGACGAGGGAGACGTTCTCACTGTCCTATACTATATCGGAAAAATGATATCGACAGAGGGGTGAATTTGTCATCTCAGTGGTGGGTACCTCGGTACCACACAAGTAAAATATAATGTATATAGTCATGACATTTAAATATACATATACTGAATGATAAATAAAACATAGATGCTGAAGTAAATCTGAATAAACTACTGTAAATTAAAATCTAATTTGTGTAGTGTGTACCCGCCTCCCTGGCGGAGGGGCGCGATGAGAGATGCCTCTCGATCTTCGAATTCAAGGGAACCTTGGCTCGACCTTGCTTCACTAGGATAAACCCGGATACCTACGGCTGAGAGGGTACGCATACCCTAATATGAGGAGCCTGACGCTCATGTAATCTAAATCTGGAAGGGCAAGCATGCCATAATCTGATAAGCCTGGCGCTCAAAGATATCTAATATTGAGACTGATTTACGAGGTCATTGGCCCCGTACTATTCTAGGTCATCCATCCTAAGATCTACTGTTTGTAAAGTCTTTTAAGTGAGCTAGCTTGGTTACCCAAGTTGTTAGGACCTAAGTTTACCGATTATTTCAGGGATATCCTAGTTAGTTTAGTCTTTATTTACTCATCTAGGATCAAGGATTGAGGTCCCATACTTTAGGGGAGGATTCTCAAGTAAGAGAGATGTGTCACAATGGTAAACTTAAGTACCAAGTCTTACCTTGCCAGAACCTGCCCCTTAGTTAGGGTCTATTCCTTAACCGGAGCCTTTATTAAGGTTTGTTATGTAATCCTAACCAAATAATTCTAAGGGATATCATGCCTATAGTTTTAAGTCTCTGCCATATCATAGCATAAACATATCATAATATAACATATCATGTAAGCATGACAATTGTCAACTACTAAGCATATATATATATATAATAACATGTTATAATGCACAACTGACTCTATCGACAAACCACCAAAGTGGAACCGTCGACGCCCCAAGACCTCCACTCACCTGGAATGTCGTGGAACTGAGGAGCGCTGGCATTGGGAGCTCCAAGTGGCGTATTGTTGGCATCTGGAAGGCCAACAAACACCACACCATCACAAACCCATAAGGAAAACATAATTGTAGACTCTGCAGCATCGCTACGGCGATCCAGCATCACCACGAAGGCCGTGGACAGCCACAAGGTTGCCACTACCAAAGTAGCGGCGCCGAGGCCCACTATCTTAGGTCATCCTTAAAAGGACTGGCTACATACCCTAGGTGAGGACGTCCTGTCTTCACAAGAGAAAGAGGAAGAAACTGAGCAAGAACTCCGTTCTAGAGAGGAGTCTGAAGCTTTGAGCGAGTTGAAAGGGGGAGAGGAGAGACCTATATATATATAGGCGGAGAGGTTGCCAAAAGGACAGATCGGGCCCTCTTTTGGCCCAAGAAAGCGTAGATTAGAGTTTCTGATCAGCAACAGCGCATTGCAGCGCCTTGCTGCTGTCGACGCGCTGGAGCACGCTATATGCATTGTAGCTCGTCTCTAAAATTGTCCCGGGCCTTGCGATAGGCTCTTCGTCACGGGCTGTTACATAATGAATTTTTTTAATCTACGTGACTAACTATTTAAACTAAAATACAACTTTATTAATTTTATCTATTATTCTATCTAATATCGGGAATAAATTATTATATCTAAGAGATAATAAAATTTATTCAGTCTTTTGAAATTGAGAAACTATGATTAAAGTTGGAGAATAATTAATATTTACTGTCAATGTAAAGATTTTTTACATGATTATTCAATCAAATCTTGCTACATAATAAAAATAGTTAACTCTCTCTCCCCTACTATTTAAAGAAAATTATAAATATGAATATGAAATAATTTGACTGAATGATCATTACGTAAGATATTATAAATATCTAATAATATATGTAAATATAACTTTATTTTTATATATATTACTGCATTCATATTACATTTTTTTAATAAAATTAAAGTATTTACGCATTGTATTACATTATATTCAATACTCATATTTGTATTCTTGCATATAGGTATTCAACGTGGTGTTCCAAACTATGGCCGGGAAGAGATATTTTGGTAGCACCGCAGTGGTGAATGAGAAAGAAGCACAGAAGTGTGTTAAGGCTTTGAGGGACTTCATGCACTCGTTGGGGGTGTGCACTGTGGCAGATGCGGTTCCTCTTCTGAGGTGGATGAATTACGGGGTGAGAGCCATGAAAGAAACCGCTAAGGAATTGGACGTCATTTTGGACGAGTGGCTGGTGCAGCACAGGGAGAAGAGAGGTTTGGGAGAAAAGGTTGATGAAAGTGATCACCAAGACTTCATGGACATGATGCTTTCCGTGGTTGATGGTGGTGCAACGATTGGTGGGTTTGATGCTAGTACCATAAACAAAGCCACAACATTGGTACGTATGTATGTACATATTTGGGTGGAATTGGTATTATTGCACTTTTGATGCTAGTCAACTTATATTTTAGTGAGGTTATTTAAACTTCTCGACTGATCTAACACCAAAAATATATAGAAAAATTTTAATTTTAGTTTTTGGTAAGCGTAAAATAGTTTTAATTTTAATTTTAGTTTTTGGTAATGCTAGTGCGCATAAGCAAAAGTAATTAGCTTTTAAAACGACTACTTAAAATTAAGGTGAATTCTATGGTGCCTTTAGGGAGATCGTATCATTTCACTCTAAAAAATTATAATTTAGAATTATATTTACTTTAAAGTTGTCAAATAATTATAAGAATTTTCATAATGAAATCTTAATTTATGTTTACTTATATAGTTTTTTCAATTTTTATTTCAAAAAATTGAATCTCCAAATTTAAATTAAAACTATTGAAATAATCTTAAATAAACATGTAATTTGGGAATTTGATTTTTAAAAATAAAAATTAATAAAATTATGTAACCAAACATAAATGAAGACTTTATTGTGAATATTTTTATAATTATTTAATGATTTATAAATTGATATAGTATTAAATTACATTTTTTTAACGTAAGAGAATACAGTGCTCCTAAAGGCACCATAAAATCCACCAAAAATTAAATTTCTTTTGTTGATATAATATTATTTGATTAGTGCTCCTACAGTTGAAATTCTTTTACACTGAAACGAAAAAAACTCGGTATATAATATGCATAAACATCTATACAATACCGGTTCAAAAACAAAATCCTATTATATTTGCCAATTCCTTGTAAGAATTGAGTTTTGTCTTTTATCTGTGCTCCGAGGTCTTATTTTCATATTGAATTCCACTAATCAATGGTCTCCCTTTTACACCACTTTTGTTTTTCCGTTGAGAGATTCAAATGGTGCAAATCGTAATTTTGTTTGCTGTAGCATTCTTATTAATTAGAGAACTTGTGCTTATTTGCAGGCTTTAATTTTAGGAGCAACCGACACAAGCACTGTTACGCTTACCTGGGTAATATGTTTGCTATTGAAAAATCCTGATGCACTGAAAAAAGCAAAGGAAGAACTTAACTCGCAAATTGGGGTTGAGAGATTCATAAATGAGTCAGATGTAAACAAGTTAGCGTATCTTCAAGCTATAGTTAAGGAGACACTAAGGTTGTACCCACCGGGACCTCTTTCGGCACCCCGTGAATTCACAGAAGATTGCACTTTAGGTGGCTATTACATTAGAAAGGGCACTCGATTAATTACAAATCTTTGGAAGATCCACACAGACCCTAATATTTGGCCAGATCCATTGGAGTTCAAACCCGAAAGGTTCCTGACCACTCACAAAGAGGTTGATGTTAGGGGCCATCATTTTGAGTTGCTGCCATTTGGAAGTGGGAGAAGGATATGTCCTGGAATATCCTTTGGACTTCATATGATTCATTTGACTCTCGCTAATTTTTTGCACTCCTTTGAAATCTTAGGTCCATCTAATGAACCTATTGATATGAATGAAAACCTTGTGATGACCAACGAAAAAGCCACTCCGCTTGAGATTATGGTTAAACCATGTTTGTCTCCGAAGTATTATACAAACATGTCATCGGAATGCTAGCTAAAAAATTCTCAGGTGTTATGGAAATATGGAAATATGAAAAAGTTTGTGTGGTGAACTATTTAATAAATTATAATAACTCAATTTTGAGGGACATCATTTTAATAATTTTAATACTACAAGATGTTTTATTCCGTGCAATACATGGATATAGAATACTTAGTATTACAATTCTTCTTTAATAAATAAATATTTGATATATAATTCAATTTTTTTTAATTTTTAAAACGTTATAATCAAAATCTTCAAACTCAATATATTTATTCAATTCAAAATAAATTGATATAAATAAAACTAGTATTATATAAAATATTAATAATATCTTGAATTGACTTAACCTGATATCTGAAGAGTGAGAATTGATTTTTTTCTTTTATGTAAAACAGGTTTCTAGAATTTTATGAGATAAGCTCCTTTGCAATTTAATTAAGCCCAAAAAATTATCACTTGGACAAAATGGCCAAAATTAGCATCAAAACCATCAAATTCACCTAAAAATTGCCAAATTAACATTAATCACAAGTAAAATCACAAAAGTGCAATTATTGACATAATAAAGTGGCTAAATTCTTAATAGTTTAATTATAAAACCATGTCGATAGACAGCCTTGACGAAAACCCTAGAATCTACTTGGCTAACACCTCTTAGCATAATTGGGTTGGACCTTTCGGCTATATAACTAAATTAACTGTATTTCATAAACTAATTTTTTCTGTACAACTGAAAATGTAATATCTGTTTTACATGCACAACTAAATACAAATCCTACTACTATTCATAACATCTAAAGACCTTACCTATGACCCACTGGAGCAATTATAACTAAAAGTAACTAAGGACGTTGAACACTCAACTGTACATATACTGAAACAAAGCTCACCATTGACTCAGAGACTAGTACTGTCACTATACTAAAGGTTCAACTCCACAGTCATCACATGTATGAAACAAATAGATGAGGAGTGAGTTTATTACCCAATGAATGGGTACCATGGTACCACGCGACATAACATATACTGAAAACATGATTAATCATACATTAATAATTTAATAAAGCAATAACTAAATCATTTAGGTATACATACAAAGCATTGATATGGCATATATAATTTGAAAGCACACTAAGATAAATGCAAACACTACAATAAATAATTATAGAAACACTCCCACTGTAGATAATAACACCCCCGTTGAGTTTGTTGAGTTGTGTTTTAGGTTTTATGGTGTACTTGCACAACCTGCCCAGCTGGACGACGATGTCACACAGATCACCGATAACTAAACTGAGATGTCATGTAGGCTAGATATGCTAAATCTATCCGCTTCCTCCCAAGGAGTAGAGGAGAGATTTATTCTCAATCCTCAGTCAAGGAGAGATTAGGCATTATCCTTAATTCATTGGGATAAGTCCCTGCGGTATAGTGAAGGATATGTTGAACCCATACAATACACCGAGGATCTGTGGGTATGCTAAACCTGTGTCTGGGAATCACTGAGCATGCTAAACCCAACAAGAAAAATAAATATAAGGTCACAACCTGGACATAGGGTCTTATGGTGTATTAGGACAACCTGCCCATCCGGTTTGCACTGGGCCACAAGCATAATAAGCTACATACAAACAAACACCTACACAACTATCTAAATCCTATTTATCTAGTGTGATCCCATCCTACTACTAATTCGGGTATCCACTATTCTATTTGAGTTGCTGGCTATATGGGTTACTGGATCTGCTGTGTGCCTAGCTACCTGAGTTATCTAGGTCACTGCATTTATTATCCTAACATCTATGTGTTATGCTAAGGGTTACCGATTATGTTGATTATTAGGTCTATTTCTTTGACTAAGATATTTACCTATTTGAACTATTATAATTGAATAACGTAATGAGGTTAAGGACTGTGGCTTGCGTCACCTATAATTGAACGGATAATGGTTGATAGATGACTGCTAGTTACTCTAATTGATTGTACCAAATGAATGGGCTAACTACCTCGGCTGGTGACACCAGCTAACTAGTCTGATACCACACCCTATTCCTACTACCTACATGTTGACTGGCTACTTTGACCATTTCCACTATCAGTTATGGCTACGCTAGTTATGATTTTATGACGACAAACTACTCTAGGACAACTACACTGGTTGATGGTTGCTATGATGACTCTACTTTATCTTTACGGATTGACTGATCTAGCTTTACTGACTACGTCAATTGGCTAGTCTGAACTCAGACGGTACGGCTAAGCCTATGTTGGTGGAGTACTCTACTATAGTTACACTATCTAACTATATGGTTAATACTGTTCTATGATCATTAGTTATAATGGGATGACGCATTAACTAACTGCTACATATTGACGTTACTTGATTGGTTAACTGTCCCATGACTATTATTGGTCTACTACATCTACGCTTGGCTAGTTGTTACTTTTGTGCTAACTAACTATTGGGGCTAATGATGGGTAATACCATGCTGGCTAACTACCATGTTGCGGTTGGCTACTAACTACTAATGGTCTAATGAATAATCGCTAACGGTCTACTGGGTATATACTAAGTTAACTTATCTGGGCTAACTGTTGGGGTCTATTGGTGGTTATCACTAAGTGAACTAACTACCTTGGAACTATCAACTAGATTAGAATATCTATGTTGTTTACTGTTTTTGGATTATTTTGCAACTACGGGAACTGTGTTAGATGACTAGGTCTATGGATATTCTAAATCGGGGGATAGGTCTTACCTAGTATGCTAGACTTGTGTTGGAGTATTGATCATATACAATTGATCTAACTTATTATGGAAAATTAAGTCTATTATCTTAGGATTCACCTAGTCTATTAATTACAGCGTTAATTATCTTAGTGATCTATGTACAACTTGCATATTGAACTACTTGTTATATCTGTATAACCTATGTTACTACCAATTATGGAGGTCTTAGTATAATCCTAACATATTATACCTTAGTATATAAGTTTCTACTTAAAAACACGCATGCAATTACTAAGCAATAATGGGCAAATAAATGAATACAAACATAAATAAATAATTAAATACATAATTAATTGAACTAAATGAATAAAAACGTAACTAAATTGATTGATGGACCGCAAAATAATACACCATCAACTCACCAAGACCTCCACTCACTTAGAAGGGATAAGGACTGAGGAACACTACACTGGGAGCTCCAAGTAGTGTAGCGTTGGCACCTATATTGGCCAACAAACACTACATAATGAGAGAAACTAAAAGAAAACTACTATTGCAAGGTGCCACTATAGCGAACAAGCACCGCTACGACCATCCAGCATAGCCATGGCGGCCATGGACTGTCATAACGCCACCATTACCACAATAGCAGCCCCAAGACCTATTATCCTAAGCCACCCTAAATGGACTAGAAACCTACCCTAAGAGAAAATGTTGCGTCTTCGCAAAGAAAACTTGAGCAAAAGTCCCAACATTAGGTGGAACCTTAAAAGCTCTTAAGGAAATTAACAACTGAAGCTTTACCAAGGGGTCTTTATTTATAGGGAAAGAAAACCCCTCTCAAGCTACACAAAGTCGGTGGCATCACCACATACTTCTGCAATGCTCCAACATTGCTGTAGATTTGAACTCTCTTCGTGTTTCTATAGCAGTGTGAGACACTATAGCTCTTCGACCTTTTTTTTTCATAACCCTTCCTAAGTTACTCAGGAAAACAGGTCATCACAACATCAATTAGGTTGAAGCCTTCCTATACTTAGAGGAGTATAATGGAGGGGATGGGAGTTTTGCTTGAAGGTGTGTGTGTGTGTGTGTGTGTGTGTGTGTGTGTGTTCGTATTGTGAAATACTTCTATTTGGCATAACCTGTCGATTCTGTTTTGAAGGCAGATGATTCTAGAGACTGTGAAAGTTTTACCTAACGATTTTCTTATCGTCAATTAGTTATATTTATACGATTCTAGGTCCAGGGATAGAGATCTAATAAAAGGGATATTTTCTCCTGACCAAACAAAGGTTATTTGTAATATTCTGTTGAGCTCCACTCTAATGGTTAATTCATATTTTTGGCTTCCGGATAGCAGGAGTTTGTTCACAGTCAAATGAGGACACAATGAAGCTTGGAAAAGTAAAATCGAGAAGAAAATTCAACAGAACACTCATGGTTATGATAAATTTCAAGCATTAACAAGCTATTCTCAACTTTGGAAATCTATTTAGGGTGCTTCATATTTAGCCAGAGTACAAGATTTTTATGTGGAAACTCTATAGAGATATTCTACCTACTAAATGCTTCGTACAATGGAAAGGAGTAGAAATTACAAGGAGTTGCTACCTGTGCAAGGAGAATCTGGAAACATTGTTTCATCTGGTAGTGGAGTTCCTTTTATGATGGTTGTGCTCACTGGTGGAGGTCCTTCGATTGTGCCCAAGCTTGCCAATGGGAATACTTCCATGGAAGCCATTGGAGCCACCTTTCAAGTCCTGACTTCAGAGGAGAGGGAGGCACTAGTACTTTTGCTGTAAGTAGTGTGATTAATTTGGCTTTGGAGTCGTTGGAGGCATTCCATGAGGCTCACAAGAGAGAGCTGAGAGCTTCGTATTTGACAGCTCCAGCGGAGAGATAGCAAGTTCTTGCTTTGGGAAAGGTAAAAATAAATGTTGATTATGCATGCACTGACACTCAGGGGAGCCATGGTTTAGGAATGGTGGTGAGGGACCGTATTGGTGCATTCATTGCAGCTAGAAGATTGAAGGGGTAAAGAGCTTTTGGAAGTTTGAGAGGAGAATTATCGGGAATTAGAGAGGCTTTGTGATTTGCAACTGAGTTGGGTCACCAAAGAGTCCAAGTTGAAAGTGATTCTAACGAAGTTGCGTTGAGAATCATTGGTAAGGAAGGAGACTTGTCACTTTTAGAATCTATTATTCATGATATTATTTCTTGTGCTTCTTGATTTTATTTTGTTGATTTTAATTTTGTCAAACGTTCTTGTAATGCAGTTGCAGATGACATTGTTGAGTCCACGATTGGTTTTGACTTTAATGTATGAGTTAAGGTATCACCTGACTTTTTGGTCCCCTCCTAAACACTTATCTTGCTTATTAATAAAATGGTTCATAAAAAAAATTAATTTAATTAAAATATTTAAAAAGTTAGAAGAACCACCGAATAAATTTTTAACAATCTAAAAGAATTAAAAGTTAGAGATAGTTATTTATAATGGGATAAAAGTTTTAAGGGTATTAATGATATTTTATGTAAAATATAATGTAAAAATAGTAACGATCTTTCAAGCGGCTTGTGGGCCACTGAGCCTCAAACGGCCGAATAAATATCTGAAAGACGGTGGGCCATACAGAATAATATAATCACATGGCTGTACGAACCATCAGAAGCGACCGTCCAATAACATCTCTCCGCATGGTTGGGCAGAGATCGCAATCACAGCTCAGCATTCTATTCCAGAAACCAACACGTGTCATCCCGCGATTCCGCTGTCGGTTAAAGGTCGTTGGGGAGCATGGAAAGGAAAGGAAGGGGTCACTTCAACTTGTTTATCAGATTGTTTCCCTTTGTTTCCTCACACATCACACCACCCACAACAAAAACGCAACCGTCGCTACTCGTTTTGTGTCACGAGGTAACACACCACCTTCACACAAGTTAGTTTCTCTCAGCCACTCTTTGTTCTAACCACTTCTTTTCTGCTTTCCGTTTCTTGTTTCTACTCTCTTATAAAGATGTTCGGATGCTCATTGTAAATTATATATTTTCTTAATTAAAAAAAAATTGTTATTTATTCCTTCTTTCTTCTTTCTTGGCGTTGTCTTTGTGAATTAGCATTGAAAAACGGGTGGTGAGGTTGTTAAATTACGATTTTAACCCTTATGGAGGCGGTGAAATTTTCTCGGCGGGTTGAGTGGTGGCAGAACATGGTGTACCCGGTGCGATTGGTTTGGGCCGGAATCGCAACTTGCTTCACGATTCGCAAAACTGGTAATTCGCTCCGTTTCTGATGATACGTATTTATAATTGTAATTTGCAATCTGTATTCCTGTGTAGCATACTTGATTTGATTTCTCCTTTGCATAATTTTTAAACTGTGATTTGGGCAAAAACAATAGATGTTTTTTTTCTTTTCAGTGAACTATATTCAAACCTAATTCCATTATGGCTTTGTTCGCCACTGGCCATAGATGTTTATAATCCAAATTTCAAACATTTTTGCGGAAACCTTGCTTAGATAGATATACTATTTTGTCGGCTGAGGTTACGATTTTTCATGTAATTGAAATTGTCGATTGGGATTTGAATGTGTTAGTGATGAAGTGGTTTGTTTAGCATTTTTTTTTTAGTTGTTTCATGAATTTATCTCTGGGATTAATGCTTTGATAAACTATGTAGAACAAAACATAGTTTCTTTGTTTTTTGTTAATTTGATATTGGAAATCTTTTGCAAATATGAAGATGCAAGAGCCAGAGTGTCTGAAGATTTCGTATGCCAAAAGATGGGTTACGAATGTTGAGTTGGTTACTTCTAAGATTCTAGAAACATAAGTTAATGTTGCTTTTTGTTGATGGGAAAAAACTGCAACTTGCTAAAATTAGATATTTGTGTTTGGCAAAATGTGTAGGGCTGCTGGAGCTGCGGCATGATGTGAGTGCGTGTGAATACGAGGATATTCGTGTGATGTGGGAGATGTTGAACAGAAACGAATCAGAGCTTGATCACTCTCCTGAGAAACGCAACAAGAGGAATTATTTGAAGTTGATCAAATGGGCTAGGTGTGCTCCTTATATTTCCCGCTCCTGATTTT
>QANU01036493.1:0-17361 GCA_003254905.1 Nissolia schottii | reverse complement strand
GAGCTTTGGAGAAATTTGGGAAGCTTTAGGTTTTTGGAAGCTTTGGAAGAAATGAAAACTTAGAAAAGTTTGAGATGAGGGCTCGGTTTTGGGGGCTGGCCGTGGGGCTCTAATGCCTTGGCCATAGTTAGTTTTTCCAATTTTGCCCTTAGTGTATTTTAGGTTATGTTTGTTCATCAATTGTTTATGTCCGGACATCCTAAAAATATTCCGGGCATACCGTTGTGACCTATTAATTATCTTAGTGAATATTAAAATCTTAGATGAAATATTCTTACATTTAATTTCCTATTAATATATTTTACAGACTCCTATGAGTCATAAAGAAATTACAATAAAATCCTAATTTCGATCCGAATGTCACCGGACGTCATGAGATCGTCAAAGAATTATTTTTAACTAATATTATAGAAATAAAATTAATATTTGAATTTTATTTCATTTTATCTTGCCTTTTTCCTTATTATTATCTTTTTAATTCTTCCTTAAATAGCATTTTAATTAAAGGAAAAAGTCGGGTTGTTACAGTACTTGTTTGTGTTCCATTTTTTTGTGAGATTTTAGACACAGAAATACTCAAAATATCTTTTTCTCTCCTATTAGTTCGTACAATATTTACTCACTACTTAGCAACTCTAGGTGAGTGATTTGTTGCTCATAGCTTATTTTAGTCATTAATCTATGTTCATGCATAGTTCAAGCATTTATAAAAAATAAAGATTTAGGAAAAGATTTGTGAAACGTTTTGTTTATGAAAATTATATTTATGAAGGTTACGAAATTGTTTATGAAAATATTTTAGAATTCATGAAAATTATTTTAGAATCACCATGGGACTAATGTTTTCAGTGCATAAATATCATCGTGTTGCATGTGTATGTTCATGGCTTTTAAATGTTAGTTATTTTAGTTATCAGTTAGCGGTTATTTCAATTTTCAGTTATCATGTTTATGTTATTTTAGAAATGCTTTTAAGAAAGTTATATCTATGGTAGAACTGTAAGTCAACGACAACCTACACTGACCCTTAGTACCATTGTACTTAGGATTAGAACTAATTATAAAAAATTTAGGGACTTAGATAGAGTATGATTATCATTAGCTATCAGAACCTAGGTGCTTGGGTAGTGCGTTGAACTAACTATCAGGAATCTATGGACTCAGATAGAGTACCCTAACTATCGATGTGTAGGTACTTGGGTATTGCATTATAAGTTTGACCGTAATGCTCGAGATCCATCTACATAGATATCTTCTTATGATATTTCTCTTAATGTTTTATGAAAGCTTATGCATTATTATTGTGATATTTCTGGTATGTATAGTATTATTATGTATTGTATGTATATGTCCATGTTTCAAAACATCTTGTGGGTGTTGTGGATGATCGCTTTATCATTGAGACTCTCCTGAGAGTTCTTACCCCTTAACCTACCCCTCTAGTTGCATGTTAGGATGTTGAAGTAGCATGTAGAAATTTATTGTCACATTATGAGGGGAAAATTGCAATCTGATGGACTCATCCCATTTGACATAATAATCAGTTATATGGAACTAGTTAGTTAGTTAGTAATTCTGTTATTGTAGGTCAGTTAGGCCAACTCATCTATCGTCAACAATAACCCATTTGAGAGAGTTAAGTTAACCACACTGTGGACAGTTATATATAATTTCTCCAACTCCACTTTGTAAACATAATTCAGATTCCATTTTTTTTATCTTTCAATTCTCCGCTTTCAAGATTTTGTTTCCTCAGTTCTCTCCGAGTTTTTCCTTTCTTGCTCTGCAAGTTATCTCAGATTTCTCTACTCTTTTTTGTTGGCAAATAAAATCTTTCTATGGTCATCATGTCCTCTGCACCAGATGGTGGAGAGCAAAAGACGAATTGGACGCCAGAAGAGGATCAAATTCTCAAAGAATTGGGTCGACGTTGCGCGGAACTCAGGTCTCGATCGTTCCTGCTGGAGTTGCAGCTGGANAAAAGAAGAATTGGACACCAGAAGAGGATCAAATTCTCAAAGACTATGTCACGAAGCATGGAGCAAAGAATTGGGTCGACGTTGCGCGGAACTCAGGTCTCGATCGTTCCGGCTGGAGTTGCAGCTGGAGATGGGGAAATCACCTGAGGCCAGACTTAAAGAAGGGTCCATTTACAGAAGAGGAAGAGAGCGAGATCATTGCACTGCATGCTATCCTGGGAAACCAATGGACTAGAATCGACGAAAAGGTTGGTTTTGTGATATCAACGCAACTAACTACTTTGGCCTTGTTGTAAAGATAAAGAATGTGTGAAGTGAATTAGTGAATCTAATTACTGATGTTCTGTGGATTAAAGAAAAAGAGGAATATGGACCAATAATCTACTTATGTGAAAAAAGAATAATAATGCATACTGAATAATGTGTAATAGTACTAGATTAGGATGCATATGCATGTATGAATATTCTTGAAATGTGTTGGATGTTAGGGAGATGATTCGCTCTGATCCGTTTCTTCAACAAGTTGTTGATTCCTTCTTGACCCATTTTGATGAGAAGAATAAGAATATTGGCAATGCTGTTGCTGGTGGTTCTGTCGCCAATAAAGGAGTTTTGCCTTCGCCTCAACAAATGAGTGTAATTGGTTCTAGCAGCAGCAGCAGCCAACAAGATGGTGATCATGTTGTCTCACAATCGCAAACACAGAATCTTGATGCAGCAGAAAGCAGATTGTTTAAATTCCGAAAGCTAAATCATATCATGATTGCACAAATTGATCAGTAAGATATTGACTATCTATATATCTATAATTTCGGGAAATTATGAGCAATGCATGATTTAGTAACCTTGTATATGGATGAGTAAGCGAGTTCTACTACTAAATTTAATCCATTCAGCAACATGATTATGTCTATGAAATGAAGCTTATCATGTATGCATCATCATCTTCAAGTGGCAATGCCTCCATATCTGCAGAACCGTATCCAGCTCCAGCTCCAGCTCCAGCTCCAGCTGATGTTCATCACCAGGCTCAGACTAATTTGGAAGCAGCCTCAACTAATAATAATGAGACTAACACTAGTCATGTAAATGATGATGATGTGTTGAAAAGTTCTTGAAAGGATATAAGTATATAGGAGCTGACAAAGAATAATGATAATCTACCAAGAGAAAAAATCATGGTAGAGTAGAGCTAGACTATGTTTGATGCATGGCTAGGGAGTATATAGCAATTGAATTTACTTTTACCAAGTTAGTTTGATTTTTTTTTCTATCCCTTTCTTTTAATTTTATCATCTCTACAGCAAAAAGTAAAACCTGACTATGTTTGAACAGAAGGATATAACATTGTGCATCTCTCAAAGAACTGATATTGGCTCACTCTAAAGGCCCTTTGGAATGGACATCAAGGCCAAGAACAATCCAAAAGAGAAATCCCTCCGAGAATGCCACGATTCAGTTAACTACGTGCATGTTCTCACTCACCTTTAAGCTCCATTGATTAAGTCTTTCATGAAATTAGGGCAAAGCATGCACAAATTTTTTTGTGGCATTATGAGGGGAAGTTCAATCTTGGCTAATCCATTTCACAAAGTTAAATTTTGAATGACGAGATAAGAAGTGGAAAATGAATACGTTTAATTTGCAGGAGAATGTCTTAATTGATCCCTAAACTTTTTATTTACATTGTTATTTCAAAAAAAAAGGCATCTAATTGGTTTATTTATGTATATTTCAAATGTTACCCTCATTAATCTTTCCATCTAAAATATTTAGGGATTAACGATGACAACGTTTGAAATGTTCAAAGACTAATTAGGACGTTCAAGGACTAATTGGAGGCCTATTTTTTTTATCGAATGACCAATGTGGACACCAATTAAAAAGTTCAATGACCAATTAGGTTGTTCACCCTAGTTTGTACCAATGCAACTCTGGCTTCTTGTTGAACATTGGCTAATTAATATGTGATGTGAATTAAAGAAAAGATGAGTATAGTCACCGGCAAAAATAAATAAAATGCTAATAAGCCACGGTTTTAAACCTTGGCTAACACAAACCCATACCCACAATTATTCACAATTATACTATTAGCATCTATTATTTTGTAATCAACTTATTAGTTTTAACTAATAATTTTACTAATAAAACATCAAAATGGTCATGTAATTGGCAACATCAATCAACTTTGTTCTCAAAGTTTTAAAATATCAAAATTGTCTCTGAAGTTATCAAACATCTAGTTCATTTTTGGGGTTAGCTCTCCATCCAACCTCACTAACATCCACTTATGTGACATGTTAAGTGTCACTTGGAACTGTCACGTGGTTGCTTATGTGGAAGATAGTCTCAATACATCAAATTGGTCCCTAAGGTTTGTGAAATCAATCATTTTTGTCTCTACTCCTATTTAAACCCAAATTTAAACCAGAATCCCTAAAATTAATACCCTAACTAACCTAATTAGCCCTAAACTAATTAATTAAAGTCTCTATTATCTAATTAACATAATTAACACCCAATTAAAAAATAACTTTATAAAAAAAACTCCAAGGACCAAAACGAATAACTTACATAACATACAAAGTTCTTAAGTTCTTATTGGAGACATTCATTCCCTCACTCTTCATCTTCCTCCAAGCTCGAACGAGTTTCTCCCTCAATTATCACTGTGTCAGTTGACGCTATAGAAGAAGAATGGTCTCACCACCGTGTGTAGGGAGACTGTGGTAGGGTACCTTATGAGATAGAGAATAGTAACATCCACCGTTGAGAATAGTATAGGCACGGTGATGAAGTGGTCTTTTTCCAACGATGACGATCGTGCTGCGATGATGTGTGTCGAGCATAATTAGAATTGTGTGCATCAAACTTAGAAATTAATAACACTTCGTTAGATTGTCATGTCCCATGTTTGATAAATGCATGCACCGACACACAAAGATACTTATTTGACATCCGTGCCGCACGTGTTTGAAAGTATTTAAATAAAATACTCATGATTAGCCGTATCCAAGCATGTCAGAGTTATATTTGAAAGCTTTTTTGAGTCATGTCTGTGTTGTTTCTGAATAAAAAATGTTTTATATCGTAAATAATTTATACCAGTATGAACCTTGAAAAATTAGCAAATATTAACACATGAAAATATTTACAATATTCTATATATATTAAGAGGGATTTGGAACATATTAAAAATTAGTAATTTAATATCAATAAAAATATTATGATATTATTATAAATATTTAATTTTATACTTGTATATATTGTATTCATGTCCTGTAAAATTTTAAAATTAGTGTATTGCTATGTCGTGTCTGGTTGTGTTTGTGTGTGTGGGTGCTGCTTAGGGTCAAACAAACAAAATATTGATTAGATGAATTTTCTCCATCGATTTCTTTTTTTATTTTTTATGTTTCTCATCTATTGCTAGCTAACAATTATCACGATCATAGCTACGAACATCTGTGGTTAATTGCAAATGTTAACAAAATGAACACTGATATGATCCATTCAAGCACGTGACAGAGTTTGGGAATTGGGAAAGTGTTTTAAGGTATGGAATTCAATTTGAACGAAAAGCCGTAGATTAGGGATTGATAATAGGATAAACGAGATAAGAGTGTGCGCGGTGCAAGATCGAGAAACAATTGTGCGGAATAATCTCAACGTTTTGTGGAATTGACTTTGTACTTCCATTAGCAACTTCGCTCTGTATGATGTTCCTTTTTATCTAAAGTACGCAATGCGAAAAATAAAATAAAATTATTGACATAAAGATTTAGTATTATTTAAATTGATATGTAAATAAAATAATAAATATTATGATTACTAACCTTTTGTGATGTTGAAAATTAATACACTAAAAATTGTTAATTCACTTTTGTATAAACGCTCGAGGTTAAATTAAGAATTTGTTTACTTCTCAATATGAGTACTTACAGAACAATAATTCTATAATTGAATACTATAAATATTAAACCCATACACATAGTATATATATTGTTGATAAAATTGTGAATATTGCAATTCATTATTAGAATCGTACTAAAAACCGTTAACATCTTTTAAAGTCTCATAATCTTTGTGCCTCCTTATTTTGCAAGCATTTTCATACTCATCTTCAATTTAGATATTTTGTAGACTAATTATTGTTACATATTCCATGTTAAGCATCTTGAGTAAAAATAGCGGTGTTATATTATCAGAGTAGGAGTCAATGCCTATTTATAGGCTAGATAGAGAATAAAATAATAATGACAATAATTAAATTAAATCAAGATTAAATCAATTAAAAATAGATCTAAGATACTAAATTATTCTTAACATTGCAATTGACTAACACTCTATCGTATACGAGCAAAACAAAAAAAAAAATGACGCTAAAGGAGGTGTGATAGATGTTATCATCATCCTCATATGTTCCCTTGAGCCTCACAATGTTCGACTTCTTACAAAGGTATGTGATGCAATGCCAAACCAATTGTTGAATATATATATATAGTTTTGTGGTGGACGGAGTTGAGAGTGACAACATTTATTTTTAGAGTCTGAAAAGGGAGAGATTGAAATTTTAGTAAAATGGAGCTTTTAGTAAAAGAGAGTTTGCCTTTTTTTTTTTAAGTTGTATTTTTACTTTATTAGAGGAAAACGAAGAGTTAGAGTTTGAATTTGAGTTTATTGTGAGAGAGGAGTGTGGGTGTTTATTGAGAAGTGAGAATTAGACAAAGAAGGAATGAGAAAAGGAGAGTGTTGGAAAAGTTGTCTATTTTAAAAAGTTGACAGTTTTATAATATATAATATTAAGATTTATATATTATAAATAGAAATAGATTTGAGAATAAAGTTAGTTATATTGACTTAAAGATGATTTCAGTTATCTATTCCTCTCCTTAATCCTATCATTTTATATTGATTTAAAAGATGACCATTTTAGTTATCTATTCCTCTTCTTAATCCTATCATTTTATTATTTAGCTCATCAACATACATTTTAAATTTCAAATTATCAACATACATTTTAAATTTCAAATTAACTTAGTTTTAACAACCTTTTGACTTTGATTCACAGTATACACCTTCATCTAATTATATGTTGACACATCATTCAGAAATAACCGATTTTGTTCACATGACAACCTATGATCACATGACAATGTAAAATTGAAATTAGACTCTTTCTCTCTTTTTCATCTTAAGCTCATTAGCATAGATTTTTAAATTTCAAACCAGTTAATTAGTGAACTTATTAACGGATAGCTTAGGCAAATATAGAAAGTAAATTAGGAGATGTAATTAGTATCATTTTATATAGATGTAATTAGTATCAATTTATTTTAGGAGGATTTTATGCTAGGAGCATATCAATTAGTCATGCTATCTTAGGAAGTTTTGGCATTGGCATATTTGTATATATGTGTGATTTTCATCAATGGAGTAGACAGATTAGAATAAAATAATTTCTATTAGAACTTATCCTCTAGTATATTTATAATTCTCGGGTAACAAATTCAGGCTTCAATTTCAGAACTTCTAATCCTCACGTTTTTTCTCTCAGTTTGTTACTCAGTAAGTTCTTTGCAAATTTCTCTGCGTTTTTGAAGGCAAAAAAAAGAAAAAAAAAAAAACTGTAGCAATGTTTACAGAAGAGGAAGAGAGGAAGATCCTTAAGCACCATGCTACTATGGGAAACAAATGGTCCAGAATTGCTGAACAGGTTTATATCATGATTGTCAAACTCTCAACTCTTATGATTCATGATTGTTTGCCTCTGCTAATTTAATCTTTTGGTTTTTCTGAATACAATGTGTACCAAAGTATTTATATGCTGTTGATTTCTTCTTTGTCAGGTGCCAGGGCGATCGGAATATGAGATACAGAACTTTTTGTGTAGAAGAAAAAGGGAACATGAAAGTGCTGGATTACTCAATCCAATCATTCAGTTAGAAGCAGTTCCTTCGGCACAAAGCGAGGTTTGACATCTGTTTCTCTTAAATAAGGTCTTAGGTTCGATTCTTGCAGACGACACAAAAATGTTAGTCTATCTTTTGCTTACTCCAAATTGATTTCTTTATGTTAATGTTAAAGTGTTGATTCCTTTCATTCTCAGATGCAGCTAGATGAATCTGATGTGTCAGATGTTAGGGAGATGATTCGCTCTGATCCGTTTCTTCAAGAAGTTGTTGAATCCTTCTTGACCCATGTTGATGAGAAGAATAAGAATATTGGCAATGCTGTTGCTGGTGGTTCTGCCGCCACTAAAGCCGTTTATGACAGAAATGCTGCATCATCATATTCAATTGGCAATGCCTNCCCATGTTGATGAGAAGAATAAGAATATTGGCAATGCTGTTGCTGGTGGTTCTGCCGCCAATGAAGGAGCTTCGCCTTCGCCTCAACAAATGAGTGTAATTGGTTCTAGCAGCAACAGCAACCAACAACATGGTGATCATGTTGTCTCACAATCACAAGCACAGAATCTTGATGCAGCAGAAAGCAGATTGTTTAAATACCCAAAGATAAATCATATCAGGAGTGCACAAATTGATCAGCAGTAAGATATTATCTAACTAGCTATCTATATACACTTGATTAATTTCGAGAAATTATGGGCCATGCATGGTGGATGAGTGAGTGAGTCCTACAATTAAATTTAATCCTTTCAGCAACATGGTTATTGCTATGAAATGAAGCATTTTTGTGTATACATTATTTATGGCTTTTTGGCTGACATGTGGTATCTCATATTTATGACAGCAATGCTGCATCATCATATTCAAGTGGCAATGCCTCCATATCTACAGAACCATATCCACCAACTCCATATCTTCAGTCTCCTCCTCCTCCGGCTGATCTTCGTCACCAGGCTCAGATTAATAATAATGAGACTAACACTAGTCATGCAAATGATGATGATGATGTTGATTATCTTACTGTTGAATATGTTGAAAAGTTCTTAAAAGGAAATAAGTAGATATATAGGAAGAGAAATACATGGTAGAGTATTGCTAGATTATGTTGATGTAGCCTAGGGAGTATTAGCAATATACTATATGAAATTTAATTTTCAAGTTAGTTTGATCTTTTTATATCCCTTTCTTTTCATTTGGTTATTGCTGATGTGTGGTGTTGGTACACCTATAAATCGGATATCCATCCGCCCGCAGTTCAGTTAACTATATGCATGATCTCACCGTTAACTTTCAACTTAACTCTTAAACTTTGTATCAAGTTCTTTATATTCACCTTAATGAATTTTATCAAATCAAACCATCGCACGTGGATATTTTTTAACGAGTAACGTGTTACAATTAAAAGCGTACATTTCTCTTAAAAGAAGAAATATTCACCTGTCATTATTCGAATTAAGGATTGGATAGAATTAATATATGAAACTTGATTTAAGTCTTCTTTTTTTTTTTTTCGATTTCTAACAAAATTGGTGAGATGTTCAATTCTCTTAACAAGTGTATGAGTTTAAATCTATACTTAAAAATCTAAATGCAATGGGATGATTTATCTTGACATTCCACCACATTAATGATCAACATTTGTCTTTTAATTTTTTTATTCACATCAATGACGGACATTATGAAAGGGTCCAAAGATGTTGATGAAAGGATGTACAAACAACAATTCAATGGAATACAATGAAAAGGAAATAGGAAAGACCTCGATTACTCTTCTACCCTCCTTGACATACAGGTTATGTTTGGTACTAGGGACAGAGACACAGAGACAGACTATTCTTGTATTTTTTGTACCTTAGTTAGGACAAAAGAGATGGAAAATATTTGCCTAGGTGACACGGTATTAGGGCCTAGAGGAACAAAAAATTTCTGTCGATGTCCCTCTGTTTCTAGTACCAAATACTCTGACGTCCAAAATGTGGGGAGGGTGATCATGTCTCACAATCACATAACTGTGGTGTACCAGCAGAAGGGAGGTCCATCTTGCCTCTCGACAGCCATCATTATCATCATCAACATACCCAAGGTTGGGTCAGTTTCCAAAATCATATGTTTCCAAGGTTGGGCTTCTCAACCAGGGACCAGTTTCACAATCTAGGCTTTCCAAGTGTATATACAAAATTAACCTTAACCAAGGACAATGAAGTTTATAATGACTTAAACATGTAAAAGTAGGCTTAGACCATGATCTATATAAACCCTCAGCGATTTATCAAACCCTTCACCAATATTAAAGTGAACCTAATTGAAACATAAATGTTTTATTATTTTTTAATTTTAAAACCCCAATAATACACTGTATTTCTGATCAACAGTTGGGCATGGGAAGTACTGTTGAGACTCTGTGTGGACCAGCATACGGTGCACAAAAGTTTGAGATGCTAGGCATATATCTGCAGAGATCAACAGTCCTTCTGACGCTAGCAGGTCTTGTTCTGACTCTAATCTATGTCTTCTCAGAACCAATCTTGGTGTTCCTGGGAGAATCCCCAAGGATTGCGTCCGCCGCGGCCCTCTTCGTCTACGGCCTAATCCCTCAAATCTTCGCCTACGCGGTCAACTTCCCCATCCAGAAGTTCCTCCAGGCACAGAGCATTGTGGCCCCCAGCGCGTACATTTCAACGGCAACGCTCTTTATCCACCTTTGTTCTTAATTATTTACCTATCAATCCCCTGGTTTAGTTCCAAAATAGTGGCTATATTGTTGTTTAGAAAAAATGTTTCTCTAGAAAATTCTTTGTGGCTATCCCTTTGTGTTCTCAAAGGTCGTGTTTTCTCTATGTAACGGATATTTTTACTCTAACCGGCAGGGACCGGTTCCATGATGTGAGCCTTAAAGACAGCAGTGCAAGTCCAAGCGGCAATGCCTCCAATCTGAAGACTTTCGAGGAGTTTGAAACCAAAATCAAAATTCATTGGAGGATTTGTTGGATTTTGATTTGAAGGAAGAGTTAATGAAACTTCCGGATTGCGACGAAGGCAAGTTAAACAACGAAGATGATTTGGAGGAAAGAGGAAAAGACTAAATGTCTTTTGTTATCACCTATCTTTAAGAATGATACTGCATATGTTTTGAACCTTATCATCTATTTCTCAAAAATGGTGTTGTGTAGTATTAAGGAATAATTGTGCGTAGGCATCTATCTTTTGAGGAATGACTTTACCATTTCATAGGGCATAAGAGATTGAATGTAATTAATCATCATTTTTTCACATGATGACTAGTAGTGTTAGTCTCATTATATTCTCTCCCTTTGCTAAATTAGTATAACATAATATTGCTGCATGGAGACTGAATTCTTGTTTCAACAATAATAATATCATGCTCGTCAAAGGAATTAGGAATTAGTGGAGATGGTTCTATAGATATGGGGCATTAATGTTTTCATAAAGGTTAACATCATGAAACTGACCTGGTTGAGTGTTTTTATTTTTTCTATTAAGGTTTCCTCAACACTATTGACAGGGAAGGAAAGAGATTAATATTTTCTGAAGTAGACAGACTTGCCTTCTCAACTAGTGTCTTTTCTTAGGAATTGAATCTAGGTCTTTTCCTTGGAGTCGTAACATGTCTCTACTACTATGCCGTCACTCTTATTGGTTGATTGAGTAAAAATGAGATCACAATCGACTAATTCCTCTATCTATTTTTTATTGTCATTTTTTACAAAAACACACCACTTAAAAAATTATTTAATTGGTACTAAGATCATGGTTATTAAAAACGAGTTTTAAATCGTAAAATCGTACGATTTTACGATTTTAGATTGTAAAATCTAGTTAAATCGGAGGTAAAATCGTTTCTGTGTAAAATCGTGTAAAATCGGGTAAAATCGTGTAAAATCGGGTAAAATCGTGTAAAATCGGAGGATTTGAATTTTGAAACTGTTGTATTTGAAGTTTGAAGTTTGAACTATATTGTATGTTAGTACTTTATATTTTCTTTCTTTTATTGTGTTTTGTTGTGAACTTGGAATGAATATTATGTATGAATTCAACTTAGAACTCACATATTTCATATTTATTTGTGTTTTGTATGAAGTTAAAAATATTTATGAATTTTAAGTTTTATTAAATATATTTTTGTAGTATAGTAATTTTTTAAAATATTTTTTTAATAATAGGTAAAATCTTACGATTTTACGATCCGATTTTACGATCCGAGTTTACGGAGACTCCACGAGTTTACCTAAAATCCCGAGTTTGATCACCATGACTAAGATAGAGAAAATATAAAGTATATAAATAAAATTAACCTTGAACAACAACAATGAGGTTTATAATGACTTAAACATGTAAAAGTGGGGTAAGACCATGATCTATATAAACCCTCAGCGATTTATCAAACCTTTTACCAATATTAAAGTGAGCCTAATTGAAACATAAATGTTTTATTATTTGTTAATTTTAAACCCTAATAATACAATGTATTACTGATGAAAAGAAAAGCGTAAAACTAAGTTCGGCCCTGGTTGCGTGTAAATTAAGACAGACTGATTGGGCTTTGCTGCGTGCAAACGCAGTCAAAGACCAACGGCTATATACCTTAGACCGACCCAAAAAGGAAGCTATATAAACGGGGATTCAGACACAAAGTTCTCCCGCCAGAGAGTACAATTGGAGGGATTTCGCGAGCTAGGGTTTGGTGGGAGAGACTCAGATTCCATGGCCACAGGGAGAAGATGATGGTGAGAAAGAGAGTGCAGGTTGATGGATAGGGAACCCTCTCTCTTTCTTTGGTAATCTTTTCTCTCTTTCTTCTTATTCATTCTGATTTGATTCGATTTGATTTGGTGTTTGCCTTGAATTTGTGGGGGGTAGAGGCTATGTGAAAGATCTGAATGAAATTAATTAATGTGTGTAGAATTGTATGAAACTAAGGAGTAATGAATAATTGAAATACACGTTTTTAATTTGAGTGCATGAAGTCGTTATTTAGGTTCTTGTTGTAACAACTCACGATGGAGGTGATTAATTAAAAAGCAGAGCGTTGTTCTGCTTTTTTAGGGGTCGAATTCTTCCTTCGGAAAATTGAGAGGTTGGGGGGAACAATGTCTTCTCGTGGTGAACACCAAACCGTTCCTCTTTCGGTGCTTCTGAAGCCCGAATTGGCCAACGAGAGAGTTGAGAAGCCGGATATTGTTTACGGCCAAGCCAGCCAGAGCAAGAAAGGAGAGGATTTGACGCTGCTCAAGATCGAATGCCAGAGGGTGCTTGGAGATGGGGTTTCCACCTATACTGTTTTTGGGGTATGTTTTTGATCTGATCGTGATTTTGAGGTGTATATCACTTTGCTTTTTTATTTTTTACTTTTATTATTCGGATTTCATGGATTGGATTATAATGTGATGGTGATTTCTTATTTTACACTTGATTGGATCTAGGAAAATCATTTGTGTGAAAGCCGTGCATGAATCCAGCTTGTTGGCTGAGTAGTTTTTGTTGAGTCACTTGGAACCAAATCTGTTGCAAGCTTGTAATTTTGGTTATTTTTTTATGCTTTGATGTACTTGACCTTTTGTTTATTGCTGATTTTGACTGTGAAAACTCGAAAGAGTTTAGATGTCTATATCAACAAGGAGGACCGTGTTTCTGACTTTTTATTGTTCGGTGCCAAGGCTTCTTTTCCCTCAGCAATTATTTTCATGTAGTGGTTTTATTCTCTGTTTGCTTTTGCTCTGTATATGTGATATTAATTGGATCACCATAATATCTTTTCCATTTCTTAAACTTTTTCCCCCTCCTAGTGTGAACTTGTTTGATGATTAGAATTTATGGTAATTTTTGCAGCATATTCTCTCTCAACAACTGAATTATTTACACACTTGGTGTTTTTGGATTGCCTGTTGTTCCTTTACACGATTGCTTAGGATTTGTGGTGCTTTTGGGCTTTAAAATGCTGCTGACGTTGTATGAAGCAAAAAAACATCTCTTATCTTGATGAAACAGCTCACTCACAACCAAGTTATTTGGCTAAATTTGTTGCCTTAGAGGTTAGTTTTTATTTGTTGGTTTATATGCAAAATTGCAAATTGATGAAGATAAGATGACTGCACTGTTTTACTTGGCCTTCACTTTTGTTTGTTTGTGAAAATTACTGCTAGAATGATTTAATTGGCCTTATTGAGTAGAAGTACAAGTTGTTAAGGAAATCTTTAAAATGGTTGTAGTTTCATGATGGCAAGCATTATGCATTTGTGCCTAAACTGTGCAAGTATCTGATGACTTATATGATCCTAGAAATTGTGAGATTATTTGATGACTTTTTTTTTATAAATTTGAAAAATTGTGTAATATTTAGATAACGTGTGATTTAAAAATAATTGTGAGATTACTTTATTACTTGTACGATCTTGAAAATTAAGGTGAGATAGTTTGATGGCCCGTATGATTCTTGAAATTATCTTGAGGTAATTTGATGGCCTGTTTGTACTAGAAATTATTGTGGGATTATTTTGATGACCTTTATGACTTCGAAAAAATTGTCGATATTTCGATGACCCATGTATTTTGGAAATAATTGTGAGATTATTTGATGGCCCACATGACCCTAGACATTGTTGGATTATTTGATGACCACTGTGATTCTTAAAATTATCGTGAGATAATTAATGTCCCGTTGGTACTTGGGATTATTTGATGACCCACATGACCCTAGACATTGTTGGATTATTCGACGACCACTGTGATACTTGAAATTATCGAGAGATAATCAATGACCCGTTGGAACTAAAAATTATTGCGGGATTATTTGATAACCCGTATGACTTGTATGGCCCTAGACATTATGGGATTATTCAATGACTCTTATACACATGTGATTTGGAAATAATCTTGAGATTACTCTATGACCCATATGATCTATAACATTATCAATGACCCGTGTGATTCTTGAAATTATCATGGTATAATTCCATGACTCGTTGGTATTAAAATTATACGATTATTTGATGACCCATATGACCCTAGACATTGTTGGATTATTCGACAACCGCTGTGATACTTGAAATTATCGAGAGATAATTAATGACCCGTTGGAACTAGAAATTATTGCAGGATTATTTGATAACCCGTATGACCCTAGGCATTGTGAGATTATTCAATAACCCTTTTGACTTTGAAAAAAATAGTGGAATATTTTGATGACATGTGATTTGAAAATAGTCATGAGATTATTTTATGACTCATATGATCTTTAAAATTGAGGTGAAATATTTAGATGACCCATTTGATTCTTCAAATTATCTTGAAATAATTTGATAGCCCATTGGTAATAGAAATTATTTTGGGATTATTGGATGACACGTCTGACCCTATACATTGTGAGAGTACTCGATGACCCTTATGACTTTGAAAGAAATGTTGGATATTTTAATGACACGTGTTTTGAAATTAATCGTGATATTATTCTATGACCCATGTGATCATTAAAATTAGGATGAGATAACTCGATGACCCATGTGATTCTTGAAATTATCATGAGATAATTCGATGGCCAGTTGGTTCTAAAAATTATTATGTTATCATTTGATGACCCGTAAAACCTTAGACATTGTAGGATTATTCAATGCTCCTTATGATTTTAAAACAATTGTGGGATATTTTTATGAAACATGTGATTTGGAAAAAATTGTGAGATTATTTTATGATCCATATAATCTTAATTATTTGGTGGAATAATTCAATGACTCATGTTATTGTTGAAATTATTGTGATTCGTTTACCCCGTTGGTACTAAAAATTATTGAGAAATATAATTGATGACCTGTATGACCTGAGTTATTGTGAGATTATTTGACGACTGTTATGACTTTGAAACAATGTTGGGATATTTCGATGACACATGTGATTTAGCAACAATCGTGAGACTATTCTATGTCTCATGATTTTGAAAAGTATGGTGGAATAATTTGATGACCCGTTGGTACTAGAAATTATTGTGAGATTATTTGATGACCGTATTACCGTAGACATTGTGGGATTATGATGACTCTTATGACTTGGAGAAAATGGTGGAATATTTCAATGACACGTGATTTGAAAATAATCATGAAATTATTCTATGACCCATATGATCTTGATCTTGAAAACTATGGTGGAATATTTTGATGACTTGTGTGATTCTTGAAATTATTGAGAGTTAATTCGATGACCCATCGAAACTAAAAATTATGGAAGGGGGTCATTTGATGACCTATATGACCCTAGACGTTGTGGGATTGTACGTCGACTTGTGTGATTCTTGAAATTATCGTGAGATAATCAATGACACATTTGTACTAGAAATTATTGTGCGATTATTTGATGATTCTAATGACCCTAAACATTATGAGATTATTTGTACTAGCTGGCAGGGACCGGTTCCATGATGTGAGCCTTAAAGACAGCAGTGCAAGTCCAAGCGGCAATGCCTCCAATCTGAATGCTTTCGAGGAGTTTGAACAACTGTCACAGAATAGAGAAATAGGTTGTGCTATCGGATGGTGTATTTGCATTAGAATTGATAATCGATCATGAGAAGTACAAGGTATATATATACATATGTGCCAGGCTGGCTATAGATGGTTGTTATGAATAACAAACTTAAACAAATACTGTAACTAACTTTTTAGCCAATGACAGTTACTTGCATAGCAAGAAAACTGTTGTATCCTTCCTTTCTCTTGTATTAAAGTGGCTATGGCCAAAATCAAAATTCATCGGAGCATTTGTTGGATTTTGATTTGAAGGAAGAGTTAATGAAACTTCCAGATTGCGATGAAGGCAAGTTGGACAACGAAGATGATTCGGAGGAAGGAGGAAAAGACTATCTTTAAGGAATGACAGTGCATATGTTTTGAACCTTATGATATGTTTCTCAAAAATGGTGTTGTGTAGTATTAAGGAATAATTGTGTGTTGGCATTTATTAAGGTCTTTTTCTTGAAGCCGTAACATGTCTCTACTACTATGCCAACACTCTTATTGGTTGATTGAGTAAAAATGAGATCACAATCGATTAATTCCTCTGTCCACTTTTTGCAATCATTTTTTACAAAAGCACACAACTTAATAAATCATTTAATTGGTACTAAAATAGAAAAAATATAAAGTATATAAACAAAATTAACATTGACCAAGAACAATGAAGTTTTTAATGACTTAAACATGTAAAAGTGAGCTTAGACCATGATCTATATAAATCCTCAGCGATTTATCAAACTTTTCACCAATATTAAAGTGAACCTAATTGAAACATAAATGTTTTATTATTTTTTAATTTTAAAACCCCAATAATACACTGTATTACTGTTGAAAAGAAAAAGCGTAAAAACTAAGTTCGGCCTTGGTTGCGTGTAAACTAAGATAGACCGATTGGGCTTTGTTGCGTGCAAACGCAGTCAAAGACCAACGGCTATATACCTTAGACCGACC
>QANU01036485.1:79658-90972 GCA_003254905.1 Nissolia schottii | reverse complement strand
TTTTAACGTTAATTTAGTTTTATTATTTTTAAAGTCGAGGTCAATTTAATTTTATCATTGTATTCTTCTAATTTGATTTACATACATAGCTATTTGACGTCAAAGTAAAAAATATTAGAACTAAATTAATTCAACTACTTTTAGAATTGAATTGTTATTAAATGAAAATGTTATCACCAAATTACTTATTATGTACTCTACCATATAGTACATAGAGTAGAGAGTCTAAAATCTATCATCTCCACACTCGTATAGTTAAAAAAAAGAAGCTTCTTGCACATGTATGTGCTTGCTTCTTGCTTTAAACAATTAAATTCAATTATTTAAGATAATTTAAAAATAATTATACTCACTAACATGTATAATTTATGTAAGTCTTATCATAATGGACCTCACATATTTATAAGTATAATTATTCTAAAATTATCTCATTGTTATACTATTATTTCTCAATTCAAAAGTACGAAAAGAAAAATAAATTTAAGAGGATAAAATAATATTACAGCTGCAACACAAGATAAACATTTTTTTTAAGCTGCCATTGAGAAGTTAAAATCTAGAAGAAAACAAACAAAAAATTACAAATAGAAAGAATTGCTACAAAATGCATTCCCCAATGAAATAAAAATCTAACTTAAAAAAATAAAACAGAAACCCTGAATGTGTTTGATGATTGTCATTGCCGGCAGGGGTGAAGAGGTTACTAAAGAAAAGAAAAACATCACTGATGATCTGTTGTAGTTTGATCATCGTCGCCAACAAAGCCAGCAGCACCTTCTCTTCCATTATCCAGTTGTGGGACCACCTGTGGGGACAGAGACGCAAACCATTCATTACTCCCTCCCTATCCTTTAGATTCAACATCATCAAAAATTAAACCCCACATTATCGCTTTCATAATCACCGATATTATATTCTTATTTATTTATTTGGATAAAAACCTAAATATCCTCTCCTTGTGTCAAGAATTCAACGGATTGAATGTCTATTAAAGCCAAAAAAAAAAAAAAACAAAAAATGGGAGAGAAAACAAAACGTGATATGAAAAGCCACCCAACACATTATTATTTTTGTAGTACTAGTTCATGGCTGGCTAGAGTAAATCACAATCAACAAAGCTTACAAATAAATTAAACGGGGTTCATGATGTAGACTAGTAATTTGCAACCATCTGATCAGGATCCTACGGTGAGAAACACACACCTGCTCCTCCTCCATCGAATATTTCCGCAGCTGTGACGATCTCCTCCTCCTCCTTGTGATTCTCCTGCTCTCCATTCTGGACCTAGGCCCCAATTTATGATCTGTCACATTGGAAATATTTTTAAAAAAAAACAAAAATTAAATAATGTCAGATTATTAAATTCAACCCAAATGCGAGATTTTTGTCACTAGTCAATTGTCCATGAAGAATATTAAAAATAGAAAAAAGAAAAAGGCAAAAAAATATCTAGGAGGGGTATATTCCGTGTATTTTCTTCTTCATGATGTACCCTTTTACGTGCTGTTTGGTTTAGGTGGCAAGTCAAAACCGGTCTAACACCCTTCTCCTTCCGCGCCACCTTAATTTCACCACCAAACTCCTCCAAAAAAGGATTATGAAACTAAGGACTTTTAAGATCAATATAAAATGCACTTTTGTAATCCAAAAAAATAAAGTATATTTTATGGATCTCACTGAATAATTTAGATTTAAATGAATACTATCATTAAATCACATATTAACATATTAATAAATATATCAAATATTACATCTACTATTTAAAAATGTATATAAATAAAAGAAATTTATGCTTTTAGGAAGTGCAAATTTTTTTTTTATATTTTTAGTGTATTTAAATCAAACCAAAATAATAAAAAACTCGTGACTTTCTCAATTTAGAGAATCTAGCGGAAAACGCATTAAATCACAATGCAAACCCCAAACGCTGCCTTAGTCATCCCAAAACCAAAACGAAGAAATCTAGTCAACCAAACAAGAACCTGATGGTAGTCGAGGAAGGTGAGGGATCAGGTACCTGAGGGTGCACAATTGCTGGGCGTGCGTCTTGGTTTAGAGTCCAAGGTGGACTCTGAGCTGTCTGGGAGGTGGCGGTCGAGGCGGAGGTGGAAGGCGGATCCGTCGCCGGAGCGGTGGAGCATTGTGCGGACAAAGTAGGCTTCCATGGTGTTGAGGAAGTTGACGTGCTTCTCCTCCGTCCAAACCGGCGCCGTTTCGCCGCTCTGGACCTGAACCGTAGATTCCATTGTGGATCGGACGGTCGCGATTAATTTTGCTGAGAAGAGAGAAAGGGAAAAAGGGTTGGTTACTTGGTTTGGTGCAAACTGTTACGGAAGAGAGAGAGAGAGAGAGATGGGGTAAAAAAGAGGAGTTGGGGTGAGATGAGATATATAGCAGCAAGCTAGGATCTTTATGAGTTTCCCCCACTTTTTGTTTTTTGTATTAACAAAATATCTTGATACTTTTTTGGTTTTTTTAATAAAAATTAAACATTATTTAAACAAATATATTGTTTATACATTAAATATGGTGTAGATACTTAATGTAATATGAGTGTAAATTTTATATGATGTGTATGTGAGAATATATTTGGTATACAAATAATACTATTCATATTTAAATTGCCTAATTTGGTGTTGTACTGTTTGGTATAACAAAGCTACATATAAGAAGGCTTTTTTAAAATGAAACAGTATTCTCTTTCATGGGACGTCTCCTTTAAATTGTACTATTATAATATATGCACCTAGATATTTTTCTTATTATATAAGTATAAATGTTACTTTCTAACAACTCCTAGATACTGTGTAGATAATGCAATAATATGATAATTTTATAGTAATAAAATTAACCTATTTTGGAATGGTTTGTTTTAATTTATTTTTTAAAATACGACATGGTGACATCCATTTGGCCACACGTTAGAAAAATGTATTGTCTTTGGACGTTGTTGATATATACACATTTTCTTTTAAATGAATAGATGTTCTTGATATTAAATCTTGATAGCTAAATAATTAAACATAAAGTATGGCACTACAGATAATTACAATATCTTTCCCAAAGATATATTTAACTCAATGATAGTGGCCTCACATCTAACATAAGAGTTTACATAAATACAGCCTATAGAAATATAGTCATTATATAAACTATTTATTAAAAGATAACTATAAATAACAACACTCTAGCTAATTATTGAGCATAAAACAACCTGAGCCATCTTTCCGTTGAAAGCGGTAAATGAACACAAGTTTAATTTTGAAAAAATAATATTAATTAAAAGAGAGAATAACATTTAATACTCTATTATTTGGAATTGTAAAAGTGGTATTTTTCAAAATTTTAATTAATTACTTTTATTCCATAAAAATTAAAGAAAATTTATTGTGAGTATTACTTTTTAACTAAAGTTATTATCATATTTTATTTTATACATACATTTTTCAAAATCTAAAATTATCTCATTAATTTTAATTTTATAATTTGGTATATATATGTGTGAATTGAAAAAAGAACTAAAAATAAGAGTTATTCTCAAAATTAAAACATGACAGGCAGTAATGCGGTGCTTTATTTCCACTGAAGCAACAACTGCGTGTGTTTCCATGTATAGAGAGGACGCGTAGGAGGGCGAGAGTGGGCAAGATATATATGCCAGGCGAGGGGTAAAGGTGGAATGAGCAAAAGGTTCAAAATATCTTAGATTCATCAATCATGACATGGAGTTCAGATATTTTACCGAGTTTCATGAAGTAGAGAGAGATATTTTGGGGATTTAGAACTAGTATTTGGGAATTCGTAAGGGTTTTATTAATTTTGAAGTATTATTTTTAGTATAAAATACACAAACATCTAATTGTATATTGTCTATATGTATATATTATCATGATAACTGAAGCGTATACGAAAAAAAGGGAAGTTTCTTAGACATTTTGGTTTGGGGTTTGATTTCTTTGATTTCTAGTTGGGTGTATGAATATTAACATTGATTAATTCTCTTACAATAACTGAACTCACATAAAATGATAGATTATTGAATGAAGATGAACTCATGCGACATAATTAAGAAATAAGGTGAGTTGCTACTTGCTACCATACCATACCTCATAATTCCACACTTTCATATTTAATTGCATTGTAAAATAGTGTTTTATTCATTTGCATTGACAACATATCGAAACATATTAATAAAATGAGAAAACAATGTTTAAAAAAAAACTCACAAAATATAGGATACCAAAAAGAATATAAAGGAAAAGATGATTAAGAGCGTGAATGCTCACTCTTGTTCTCCAAATTGCATTCGTGAATTATTTTGACCGTTAAAATTAACCTTTTAGTTTATAAAATTACAAAAATGAGTCTAGTCACTTAAAATAATGAACAGCTTCAAGTTTGAAGAACTAATTTTATTCTATGAAGTATAATTGAAGTACTAATATATTTGAAGAACCACTTTAGAGCCTAAAATAAACCTTCACATATTGGAAAGATTAGGACATTGCTGTATGCCCCGAAAACAATTGTGTGACTATTACACGACTTAGGAGCCATTTAAATACACAAGTTAAAATAGTTTATCACAATAAATTTTTAAAATGTAATTTATAAATAATTTATTTTTTATTTAAAAACACCATAAAAGAATTTTTATTTTAAGTATCTTTAAAGAATTTAGATATTTTAACTATCAAAAAATATTAAAATTAAATTTTTAATGAGTAATAAATTATATAACTAAACATGATAAAAAATAAAAAATATGACTTATAATTTTTAAAAACAAAGTTAAAAAAAAATAAAAAATTGTGTTATCCTAACGGGTCCTTAAATATCACAGCTAATTTTTAGATTATTTTATTTTTTTATTTTATTTTCACAAACACAAATAAGTCACCATTGAATGGGTTGTCTCGTGGATTTCGGGTGAATGTTGATCTGAACTTGTAGCTCACTCGAAAGATTATCAAAAAGAAATAAAGTCACAATGCTGCTTTTTATTGGTAATGTTTTGTATATATTATTAAACTTAATTAAATACCGGGCCAATATACAAAACATTGTTGACTTAATTAAACAACATTGCAAAATCATGAAGAATTGTTGCTTAAACAGGCACAATTTTCCCAGAACAAAAACAGTACGATTACACAGTAACATCATATTCCATACCATATAACACACACCGCAAACCAACACAGACCTCACGATCCAACGGCCGATATCATTTTCACTCCAGATTAGTGTGGCGTGATCGAACGGCTTCAGGGCTCTCACCCAAAGCCTCACCCAACTTGTAAACAACCATCTCGAACAGAACGAACAGCGCCCCTTCGTACACGCTCCCCATCGGAAGCAACGGCCGAGATCTCACGCCCCCCGCGTCCGCATCATCCGCCATGGTCTGCGCCGCCACGTAAGCCACCGCGCTAGCGTGCTTCGCGCACGACCCCGTGTCGGGCTGGGCCGTGAGGAGGAGCACCCTGCCGCCGTTGGATCGGGCCACCGCGCAGATGGCGTCGACGGAGGAGAAGCCGCCGGGGCCGGCGGAGGCGATGAGGAGGTCCCCGGCGGCGATGGGGGGCGCGGTCATGTCGAAGACGAGGTGGGCCGAGAGGCCCAGGTGGGCCAGGCGCATGCAGAGGGCCTTGAGCATGAGGCCCTCGCGGCCCACGCCGTAGAGGAAAACGCGGCCGTTTTGACTGGCGACGGTGGATAGCTCGCTGACCACGAGGTCAAGTGGGGGCGGGTATGGGTGGGTGGGCTTTGAGAAAATGGACGCTATTTGGGTACAGATTTCTGAGGCCATTGAAGCTGCTGCTTCTTGGGGATTAGGTGCCATCTTAATTCTTCCACGGCCAAAACATTATTGCACTACATAAATCATAATGCGTTGTTTTCAATTAATTTCCTCTTTTTTTTTTTTTTTTAAATGTGGTTTAATAGATTTGATTGAATAAGCTATATATATTACTATAAAGTTTTCTAATCGTGATATAAATAAAACTTTTAATATGTCCGTAAACCATGTTGTTAGAATTATAAATAATGTTTAGTTTTTAAATTAAAAGTTGAGTTAGTCTTACAGTTTTGAAAGTAATAAACTTGTCATTCAATTATTTTTTATTTTTTCACTTCACTTAAATCACACAATATAATGATATGATATTTGAATGGATAATTTGCCAAAAAAATTTGTTCCACAATAAAAAAGTAAGGATGGGATATTGCAAAGATCTTCACACAACAGCTTGTCTTGTCAAGCCTAAGACAACAAATGCTAAGTCAGCAAGCGAAAAAAGGATGCATAGTTTCATTCACCTAAGCAACCCATTTTAGGCTGAGCATATTTATTGTATGTTACGTCCCATACCCAAAGACAACAAATGCATTTTAGACTTACAATTTTACCTGGACGTGAATATACGTGGGTAATACTCGCAATAGGACGAATACCAAGGAAAGCTTATTATTTTTGGTATGGGTAATGTTGATGAATATAATATGTGCTTATTAAGCAGGATAGAGACAGGGATTACTTCTCTCATATGTGTGAGTATCCAATATATAAAATACTTAAATTATTTCTAATTAAATAAGTAAAACTTGTTTTATACTCGTTAACTAAAATTGTAGGAGCATAAAAATATTAGTGATATAAAATTAATTGTAGTTAGTCAATGTTCAAAAGGCTGTAAAGTAACTAATATTACAAAATCCTACCTTTTCTTTTCTCATTAGGTCTTATTTATTACAATATATTCTGATGAATTTTGCCGCCATTTAATTAAAGTTTATAGATTAAGATTTAGTAATTTAATTTTTTAATTATTTATTTGTTTATATATTAAATCCATCAATTTTAAATTAGAAAATAATTTTTCCCATAAAAAAATTATGAATTATTCTTTTCATAATCTTTCAAAACTTGTAATGAAATATTGAATACCCGTAGATATTCATAAATATCTATATATCTACAATAAAATCTATAAACGGGTACTTATATGAATATGAGATAAGATTGGGAGAGATTTTTCATTCATGAGACGGGTTCTACATGCTAGAAACCAAAAAGGTAGACATAATTTCATTCATCTCAAGCATAGAAATACTTTTATGATCTTGTATTTATATGCATAGTTCACAAACTTTTTACACCCTTGATCTTAATTTGTATTATTTAAAAAACATGTAAAAAGAAATAAAAAAATCTCTGTTACAAAAAATTCCTAGGCCATGCATCATTGATCTTAATGTAGTCTAAAACCATGCAAGTATTTATTTCTCTTCTTCATCATTTTTCCAGCGTTCATCTTTCTCTCTCTGTTACACTTAATATAATAACCTACGTTAACCTAAACAGCTTAAAAGCCAAGAGTTAGAATGTGATGATCAGCTAAAGAATACCTCAACAAAATCTTGTTCCAAACAGAGTCTCATTTAGCAGATTACAAGAAGTCTACATGGATCATGCAATTTTAGATGAACATTGGTGTGGGAAAAAAGGAGTTAATTTACGCACAAATGGCACGAGGAATACAGTGAACCGTTCAGTTATTTCCTGCCCACAAAAATAAAAGGACTAATGAAACCAGAGAGTGGGTTTTATTTGTTGATCACTGTAAGAAACAGTTTGAGGAACCGAATGGAAGACCTTTTCCTTTCCCATTGATTTTATTCTCCTTCAGCTAGCACTCACCGGAGAAGATGAGTCACGTTTCTCCTCCACCTTAGCAGGCTCAGTATTGTTATCCCCATCACTTTCATCCCCTAGAAGAGAAGCCTTCTGCCGCAGCTCTTTGACTTTAAGGAATTCATCATAGTGGGCCTTTCTGTGCTCTTTAAAACTCAAACTCTTGTCTGTTTCAGAATCCCAGCCTAAAGAAAAATTCAGGTCAGAAAAGACTTGGTAATCTTTTAAGAGTTAAGATTAGGGTTAGGACACTTGTTAAGAGACTTAAAATGGAGCAAGAGAAATGCCCAAAAATAGTTCTAAATGAGGATCAAAGGTGCATGTTTTTAAAGTCATTGTTGATAAATATGATGTCCAGATACATATAATTCTTGGTTCAGCAATGTTTTGAAATTGGGTAACATAAACAGCAACTAGCAGCTTCCTATCCTTGTTTGACACTAAACACAACCTGAAGACTAGAGCAATGTCAGCCAAAATTATTTATTTTCACCAAGTTTGTTTCAACCATTGATTCCATTATTCGTTGGTTCCATTATTCATTATACCATTCTCATATTAAAATATCATATCAAATTTCAATAGCTTGGCTTGTGCACCGTATCATTACATGTTGTAATTGATTTACACCAATAAAGGTGATATGATAAATTATTGAAAGATTTGAATGATCTGAATCAGAAGTTGAACAACAAAACCAGAATTCCCACTAATAAGAAGCACAATATGGAAAATAAGATCTAGGTCCTATAAAGTTGGTGGTTGTAAACTGAGAAAGTGATTGGTTATTCACCCATAGATCAATGTAATGAGATCCACCTACAATGCACTATATGGGTCCAAGAGAACCACCATCACTTTAGAGAATCTTAATCCTAAAAAATAATGGTATGAAAAGGATAAATGGCAATGATCTTGGTTACACCAAATGAACATATAATATTACCGTCATCGTCTTGTTCCATTTCTTCTGCCTCGTCCTCGGATGATGTCCAGCCATCAAACCGTCTACTGCCTTCTCCGCTACCAGAGGCCGCATCATCAAAGGCAGTACGTACCGATTCAGCATTTGTTGCGCGATTTTCATCATCAATGCATGCATCAAAACTTCCTCTTACAGGAGATGGAGAAACTACAAGATTGGGTTATTCAGATGAAAAGTAACTGCACATAAAGTGACTTTCAATCTAGAGCTAAAGTGCAGCCTTGAGAATAAAATTAAAAGCGTAAAACCACAAGAAATGATTTCATCAAACTTCATTAACAGAGAGATAGATTAAGAAGGATAAATGCATTATTAGTGTTAAAACTCAAAAGTAGCTAAGTATATCTTCTTTACTCTGCTAATATGACTGCAGTTGGAGTGGTTCCTCGATATGCAAGAAAATTTATAAGGAAGCATGCAGTTTAACAGGTGTTTTTTACATACTCTCATCATCAATCATAGGATGATACGGAGTCTTAGGCTCAGTAATTTTCTGCCTCACAGGTTTGTTTGCCTCAATTTCTCCAATATTAGCCTCATCCCATCTTACACGTCCCCTGCAAAGTGAACGATTCATAATACTAAGATTTTGCAGTTAATCTCAGAGGAACAGATTTCTTAGTTTATGTCATTATATATTCAAACTACAGTAATCTGGACCATTCAATTCTCATTGAAATTAAATAATTTTAACTACCCAGATTAAATAAGAAAATTAACAACAAAGGAGATTGCTAGTATTACTTCATTTTGGTGGATGAATGTGCTCTTCAAACACCAAAAGTATGCCAAGGTATTCCCCCAAGTGGATTGATCAACTGAGAAAAAACATAAGTCCTTGAGCTTCCAAAACACAAATTGTGACAACAAAAAGAAAAAAAAACAAAGAAAAATAGAGGCAGAAGAGCATGCAGAATCAATAAAGAAATAATACGGCAGACAACCTAAAGAATGCCAAAGCAACTATAAACACGTGAACAGAGAATTTGATCTTGCAGCAAAGGGCAAACACAAGGAAACCCACCATTCCAAAAAAATTATTAAGATAGTCTGATAAACTAGCATTGCTAATTACGTATACAAAGAGCAACAATGCAAATGTATATAAATATAAATGCAAAACATATGAACTTGATCAAAAACGGTTTAAAATAATGCACCTGCCAGCAAATATTATTTAAAAATAAAAAATAAAAAATTAGAATGACAAATTGCTTGTAAATACTCAAACATAAAGGAAACAAGGCCATGAGACGTCCCTTGAAAGCTGCTACTACAGGCAAGTAATACCACATCAGTCTTCAACTACAACTTCAAATGATTAATAAGGTACTACTGTAGCAGTCCTAGCAATTAAAAGAAAATTCACCCTTTGACAACTTAACAATTGTGTATGAGAAAAGTCTACTATTTTCAAGATCATTATCCATAATTCTATGTGAACCTGAAACACTACATTTCTATCAATTTATAATATCGTCCAACCATAGAAAAAGAAAAAGTTCACCATAACATGGATAATGGAAAAGTCCAAAACTTACATATCAACCAAATTCTTCCGTGTGAAACACAGTTGAAAATTTACAAGCTAACAGATTTCACCACCAATGCATTACCAATTGAAAGGCAGTAAACATCATATCCCATGCAGGCAAAAAGGAGAAGCTCCAAACTGTATCATTTCATGAAGTAATTTACAGTCAAACCCTAGAAGGCTAAACCTTTGGGAGTAATGCAGAGTCCATTGACAACAAACTCGCATTTCACTAAATTAAAAAGGAGAGAACGAAATACTAACACAAAAAACCAAAAAGCAACTCAATCACAGAGTTATAAATTCACAATATCCGAATGAAACATCAGAATGTGGCGAAGGAAACACAACTAAATCCGTTCCAGCATATCAAACAGCGCCATTTCCATTTACAGTATAAATCAAAAAAACATGAATCTAGCGAACGTCATGACCAAATAGCAAATGCAGCATTTCATTATAGAAACGAGTACGCTATTAAAATCTGATTGACGCATTGTGTTCCCTAAACAAAAAAGGAAGCATGGGGCAAAGCAAGAGAAAAAGTGTAGATCGGTGGCGAAGAAAACCTTTGAAGATGGTTTGAGAAATTTGAGAATCGAGTTGAGAGGATCGGGGATAACCCAAGCCACCATCTAAAATGACAGTAAAGGCAAAAGAAAAAGAAAAGGTACCATTTTTCTCGGGAAACAAACAGGTGGAGGGAGTGAAATAAGAGAAACGGGAGAGAGTACCTGGAAATTGAATTGCGGTGATTAGCTGGCTGGAACCATTTGCAAATGCTACTTCTAATAAAAGTATTAAATCGTTGTCATAAATAAAAATAAAAGGAGAGAGTATAAAGTGGTTTTTTTTGTACCGGCCGAATTTCTTCTACCCTTTTCTACTGGTTGTTTTTTTTTTTTCCTTTTCCTTTTTGCTTTTTTTATTTATAAAATCATGCCTTACTTAATAAGATTGACTTTCATACATTCGCTGTAAAGAATCGTCTAATCATATGTAGCAGGATTAAATACTAAACTTATTATCAACATTATAAATTCCATAAAATTAGTTTCATCTCAAATTTCACAGATGACCAAAAATAATTTTTTT